>JAODUG010066219.1:0-13942 GCA_027564795.1 Aphredoderus sayanus
CGGGTTTCAAACACACACCTTGTTGTGCCAGCAGTGCACATCCTATGTGTGTGTAAGCTGTAGAATTAGGTTTAGCGACTTCGATCTGCCACAAAGAGCTAGTGATGTGGGTCATTTTGACCCGGAGGACATTACGAGGGTTAATAGTTTCTTGCTGCTATATTTAAAATATAGTACAGAGCACTTTGAAGCTTTGATCAAAGGAAACGGAATTATGAGAGCTGCTTACTATATCGCAAAAAAATTGCAATATTTTCCAAACTAATAACAATCATACTTTTTGATCAAATCGTGCAGCCCTAGATATTTTTCCTAACTACTATTCCAGGCTGATGGATATAAGCATACAGCTGTTCTTCAACCTTCTCAGGGTTAGCATGCTTTAAATATTAAAATATTAATGGAACTAATAGTTTGGTCTTATCTATGACTCATTCAGGAAGTTTTCATTGAGGGCGTGTATTGCTGTGTATTTCAAGGGCAGTTGCCCTTGAAATAAACATTGGCAAGTGTAAGCATATAGTGAACCTGCCATTCCAGGTAGAGAGCACTTTTCATACCAACCTTGTTTTTATTTTAATTTTATTGTTTTAAAATGATCCTACAATGAACCCATTCTGCCATACAGTTGATTCAACTGGACAATTAATTCTGCCCTGTATTTAAAAACAAAGGCAATCTGCCTTTCAAATATGAATTATCAGCATCTATTATTAATGTTAGCCTGTCCATCATTGTGAGCATATGCCTGACTGATTGTTATATGCAATTTTAATGTAACATAACTGGCAGAACAGTACTCAATTTAAAATAAGATCAAGCATTAGTGGTAGGCATGATACTAGCATTTTCAACAAAACTAAATTAATTAGTAGGGTACAGTTATAGTGACAGTTTTATTCAGCATTTTAACAACAGCTGAATATGGCATCACACACACTTACTGTAATTGTAAAATGCATATCACTTGCTTGGTCCAATATTATTACATTGAAATCATCAATATATTTCCAAATACAGCTAAATTGATTTTGACAGCCAGCCATAGCTCCACACAAAGATTAACTAAACGGGACAATGTTTCTATGTCTCTGTAGGTTTAAACCATCACCCTCATGCTCACCTCTTCATTACTGGCCCCAGGGAAGGCAACCTGTAGGTAATGGAACCTGGCTGCTCTGATTGCATTGAACCAGTCCACCATTTCCTGTGGGGGAAAAAAATCAAGTTCACTGACATCATTCTGCGGTGGGAAAAAACAAACATAAAGCTCATCATTTATTTATTTCAGATCCTCCAGAGTGGGAAGATGCTTGAGGTACAGCCATTTACAGTGCCACAGTAACTCAGCTCTAATAATAAAATCAAATAATGATAATAATAAAATGAAGAAACCACATTTGTATGAACGTCTTTTGAAGCCAGTTATGAAATACTTGAAATATTAGCTATGTACATATATGAGCACATCAAAACAACATAAATTAAATAATAATACCATTAATTAATTTTCAGCAAATTAAACCAATCCTGCTTTGAAGAAGAGCATGGCTCATTAGCCATTAGCCTCAACCATGCATTGACCATAATAGTCAAATAACCTTGGATCTGGACCATGATGACATGACCAGAACATGCTGTCTGAACATCTTGAGATGTCCTTGATACTGAGAGTGGGTAAAAGCTCAGTGACTGTTGTACTGCGACAGTTTTACCACAACGCTGAACCTGATGAACTCAGGTGATTACAGCTCGTAATGACACAATTTGGCCAGCAGAGGGAGCAGAGCCAAATCCTCCCTCTCCAACCCCCCCACCCCCCTCCCCATTCTCTCTCCCTCCATCTCTTTGTTTCTTGCCTCATGGGTGGCATTGCATTTTCTTTTCTTAATTGGCTAGATTCTCTTTCCTGCTATTTTACTGTGTCTCTCCATTCACTATAACCATGGACATTTTTGACTGTCAGCTTTATACTGCATCTCTCATTATTGATCTCTCCCTCTCTCCGCCTTCCTTCTCTCTCTGTCTTATAGGTGCATAGGAGTAGTGAGCCCTGACTTGTGTGCTAATATATTAAATTCCCCAAAGTAACACACCTGCACACACACACACACACACACACGCACACACGCGCACACACACACACTCGCACCCACACACACTCGCACAAACGCACGCGGAGACACACAGACACAAACACTGGCATTTGCTACTGAGCAGATTAGCATACAGGACTTAGCAATGTCTGCATGACTCATCTGGCAAAAGCCAGCCAATGTGCGTGTGTGGCAGAGGAAACACCACCATATATTAGTGTGTGAGGAGAGAGATAAAATAGCGAAGAAGAAAACCTAAAAAAGGAGGGCTATTGTGTGATGGGCACTTCCTCTGTAACTCTCTTTTTCAGTTACAGTGAGGCTTTCTAAGCATGACAAGAGGTCAAGTATGACAAAATATATACTGTATATGTGTGTGTTTTATGTGTTAAACACACGTGGTATTCTTACAGTACCTTGGCATCACTGTGATAGACAAAGATGTTCCTTGTGCTGTTGTCTTTCAGGTAGGTGATCTGCAGGCCGCAGGGGTTCCCGATCTTGGCCGGCTGGAAGGTGGCGTTGAGTGTTTCGATCTTCATCAACGCCTTGGGTTCCCTGGCCTATAGTGAGTGGGGGGGGGCACCTTTTAAATGGCCCATGTGTAATAAGATTAAACACCTAGGTAGCAAAGCTACTACTAGAAACCTGATAGAACATGTGCTTAATAACATTAACAATGCATGTTCAAGTTTATAGAAGAGTGTGATTTCATTAAAAGAAAATCACGTTTTCAGCTCATTTTAAATTTATCTGATGGAACGAACATTCTTACATTATGAAGATAGTTGAAAACTATCTTTTAATTAATATGCAATGGATTTTGGTATCTGCAGTTGATCAATAAACCATTCAATACACTTGAAACAAACATAGTATAATGTATGTACAGTTACACCCCAAAATAGCACTATAGGAAACATCACATCCCATTTTTTGGGCATATCTTTTATTACATCACTACTATACTGACGATTATGCAGTGAAACAATGAAATAAAACTGCGTTTTGCTTGTCTAAGAGTGGTGACCATCTTACATCTTGCTTGTTGAAATACTTCAGAGCTCCGTCTCTCTCTGACAAAACGAACTTTCGGCTGAGGAACTGACCGTTGTCTCGCCCTCGTTTCCATAGAAACCCCTCCCGGTACCCTGGGGTGGAGGAGAAGGGGGAGAGGAGCAGTAAAAACAGAGAGAGTGAGCATGGAGGAGGGGAAAGCAGAAGAAACAATTAGATTAAAAAAGGAGAATGACCTTAACACGCTTAAAGCAGCTTGAAATTTACTAATTTTAAGGAGAATATTAGAAAATAATCACAAAAACAAGAACAAAAAAGACAGAAAGAAACAATACTACAATACTACTACTAAACAATACGATATATAAAAGAGGGAACAAAAAATATATAGTATTAAGATCTAGAGAGACAAAAACATCTAATTCCATAGAAACCTTCCCTCTTCATGTTAATGATATGTCAATCCCATTTATAGCCTCATCTATTTTAAGTCCTGCCTACTAATTTCTCTCCTGTTTCACCCTACACAGTCCATTAATGTGCAGTTGCATTTTATTTACATTTAAGTCTATATTTGAGTGTGAGGAAGCTGTTAGAACAGAACATGGTGGTGACTCATTTACAGTACAGCACTGTATATTTACATTTGAGCTGTTTAGCTGATGCACTAGTCCCAATGCAACCTTAGCACCAGCATCAGTTGTTTGATCGCTGGCATTGCAAACTGCCAAGGAGTGCAAGGGGGAAAATGTTCAATTACGTTCACATTCACTGCATTTAGCTGATGGTTGTGGCTGAATAAGTAGAATAAACAGCAATACATGCAGCTGATATGTAAATGCCTGGAATGTTACACCCATAACCCTCTGACTACACTAAAGCACACTGCAGAATCACAAATGTCTCTGTTCATCTTTGAAACCTAACGCATTACAGTGCACAGTGTGGGGAGGGGTAGAGAGACTGCTCTGTAGGTTTGGAAAGAGCAAACTGTGTTCCAAACAATGTTTGTGCAATGCTGGTTTCAGACACAAGGGAAATTCCTACGTGTTCTGTACCTTTAATGTGTCATCGGTAGGGTGATATCGTATGTAGTTTATATGCGGAATATACCCACCTTCACTAGTCATGTCCCCTCTCTCTTTGTCATCATCTCAGTCTTTTTGCAAAGCCCCTTGCCTCCTTATCCCCCCATTTCATCATTTAATTCTCTCCTTCAGCTTCCTCTTCAGCATGGCCTTATTGCCGTGGCGACAGCCCCTATTGTGGCATGTCTCCTTTGGTGTATCTCTCATTCTGTCTCATGCAGTCTCCTTCTGCCTCTCCCTGTGCTTATCTATGCCATGTGACTTTCATTCTTCCTGGGTATCGGTCCATCTCCTGCTGTGTCTCTAGCATTCACCTATGCTGTCATTACAGCATGGATCAATACCAACCCCCACTCTGATGCTCTCCACAGCACACTGGATCAATGCAGGCACTGGGATACACATAGTCCTACACACACACCTTACAGGCAACACACTATATAATATACAGTAGTTATGTAGCCAAGCACAATACATGAACATATATGGTAATGTAGCATATATATATTGCTGCATTACATACAGTGTATGGGCTTCTGTGTGTGTGTGTGTATGTGTGGGAGGGGGGGCTTACTGAGGCTCCTCCACTACATATTATGGTAAACACATGAGATCATCGTTAGCCAATAAGAAAGCTCACTTTCTGAGCAGGACTGCTTCAGAAAAACATGAAATGAATACGTATACACACACACACACACACACACACCCACACACACACACACACACACACACCCACACAATTGCATGCACAAACAGGGAGCTGTGCTCTGCAGTGTAATGTGACACTGAGACGTTGACTATGACATTGCTATAGTGTGAATACAGTATTATGACTGTAGTTTCCAACAGAAGCCATTTAAATAGCCATTAAAAATGGCCTCTGTTGGGATATTTGTGCCAGGAGTTGTCAAGGTTCTGTTTAACGATGGGCAATCTGTGTTGTTATGACAAGCAAGTCATTTTCTAAACTGTTTCTCTGTGTGTGCCTTTTGATGTACAGTACATATTTGTACACATGCTTGTCTCTCACCTGCAGAGTATGGCTCCTGTTTTTCTATGAACTCAAATTCATTCCTCTCGTACCGACCTCTGATCCACTGTTCTCTCAGGAGCCTGCAAACACAGACAGCAAATTAAGTTAGCAAGGTTAGCAAGATGAATGATACACTATACAAATCGTAGCTTCATACAGTATACACAGGTGACGTCCTCCACCCCAGAGAATTACAATGGAGTGAGCTGCAAAGGTTGACTTTTCAATTAAATAAGTTAAGGTGTTATACCATCTACAGTACCTTCATATTACCAGCAGACCAGAACAGTTCAGGAAAAGTGTTTAGGCGGTTCAGTATGTATTGTGTATGTTATTGTCAATAATAAGCAGAGAAGTAAGCAGTATGCAGAGCAGTAATACATTAGCTCACTCCAATCACACTGATTCACAGTCAAGATAAAGGTTTTCGCTTTTATTCAGTTTGTTAAACGTTAAAAGTTAAATATTTTATTTCTCATGCCATTTCTGAAATGTCTGCGCCATGTGGAGGAGTCAACAGTAACATAGGCATGTCACCATGCCAACCGTCTCTCTCTGTCTCTCTCTGACCCTCTACAGCTACAGTACAGCTCACTCACCCTCCTGATCTGTCCCTTTGGACTCACCACGTTTTAATGTCACTGCTTGTGTTTCACCATTAGTAGAACAACCTTTCTGTTGTATGATGCTGCTAAACAGAAACAGCCAATAAAGTTGGTAGGCTACACATAACTATACACACCCATAACAACATGATTTAAATATGTATGCAAATCATTTAAATCCTTTTATGAATTGAGTTAAAGGTATAGTCAGTCATTCAGAGAAAGCCTGTTGATATTTGAGCAAAACTAAAATATCTCTCCCTTCAATGCCATAGGCTGCTCCCTCAGAAGCTTCGCCCCACACATTGGAAACACTACCAAGGCTAGGTGATGTTTGGTGCAGTCTGTGTTCCCATTTACAAAGCCAGGCCTGTGTAGAAACGCCAGATTTCGTGTGCACACAGAACTGGCGGCCATTAGACCGTGAGGAGATATTCGCTGAATTTGACACAAAGTGTATTAGCTTACAATAGCTGACTATACCTTTAAAAGATAATAAAACATGATTACAAATACTGCTCTCCTTGTACAATTTATTCGCTCTGTCTGACTGTGAGCACAGAGCTCAGGCTGACAGTGATGGATTACCCTGGCCTGTCAGACCGACAGGTAGACAGACAGATGGACAGACAGGGGAATATGCTGTGTCACCATGCTCATTATAACTTCAGCACCCCCCTAACCCCACCTCATCACTCACTCAATGAGAAATGCATAACTTAATGGAGTTTTGTGTAGATGACCAGTTTTGACGGTTATGGTTACAGCAATGGCTTCGCCATGACACAAAATAAGTGTTTTGTACAATGCTTTGAATTATATCACTCACTCAAGTCTCAGCTAATGTATATGAAGGCTTTCTATCGCAAACTATGGATTCTACAACCAAGCATTGGCCCTGAATTATTGTTAAAACAAACCAGACGTGACTTACTTGCAGTCACTGTGTGTGGGTCTGTAATAGAATGGAGGGACCTTCTGCTCATACTTCGCCTTCGCTGCATTGTTACCCATGGCAGCCATTATCTGATATGGATGAGAAAGTGTTAAAAAAGACCGATTCAAATCATAAATTAATAATAAAGTATATTAGAATGTATTATAAATCACAGTATGGCCTGCAAGGTGGGAAATGCAGGAGGATAAAGTAATGACATCTGGTATTGTAAGAGGTTACCAGCCCTATCTCTCTGGCTGCTCCTGTAGACCACTATACTATACCTCCACCTCGCTGGCCTCCCATGTGTCCTGGACTGACTTCACCCGGCTGATGTGTGGAATGCTCCGGTGCAGTAGCGAACACGCCTGGCACACAAACACGCCCAGGGTCAAGGACGCCCACTCTGGTTCTGTAGCAGAGAGAGAGAGAGAGGGAGAGAGAGAGAGAGAGAGAGAGAGAGAGAGAGATGGGTCAAATAAAGGGCGAAGGAGGCATATTTCACACAACATAGTCAGGTTTTAGTCCAGAACTAAGTCAATGTCCACATTACTATATTTTCAAGTAGGCTAGCAATGAGTTTAACGCCGGAACTAGTTGGCCCTGCTTTGGACACTTCAGGGTTCACCCCAGAAATCGCCACAAATGCAGAGATTCTACAACTGTAGAATTGTCCTTGACCAATCACAGCTAAATAGGCTATACATTATCAAATAATATGTATATATGTGAACGCAGTATGAAACTCAGTATGAAGCTAATGTATAGTAAGCTCTACCTGTAGCTAGGAGCTAAAGGCTTAACAGCGTGAAACCACAAACAGATGAAGTACAAGAATGGGTGTCATAAAACATCATAAATGACTGCTGCAATAACGCTCAAGACAAGCTGTTATGGAGAGTGCTGATACAGTATGGATTAGAAAGCAACAAGTACAAAGTACATGAAAAACATTTAGGATGGTTTGCTGTGTGTGTACATTAACAGTGTGTGTGTGTGTGCATACAGTATGTGAGCATCTGTTGTGTGTTTGTGTGTGTGCGTGTGTGTGTGTGTGTGTAATGTGTGTGTGTGTGTGTGTGTGTGTGTGTGTGCATACAGTATGTGAGCATCTGTTGTGTGTGTGTGTGTGTGTGTGTGTGTGTGTGTAATGTGTGCTGATGTCCACAGGACATCAGAGCAGCAGAATGTGTTTGGGAAAACCCTAAACTACAGTATAAGTATTCAGGCTGTTTTTGCAATGTAAACAAATACAGTACTGTACACTAAGCACACACACACACAATACAATTACAAAAAACAAATTCTACATACATATATATGCAACACACATACGCAAACACCATCCCCAGTATACAGCTACATAAATAAACATCCACCAATTCAAATCATCAACACAATTAACAGCACAATAACTATATTAAATGTGGAGTCAGGGATTCTGGAGAACAAACAAAAGCACCTCTCCCTTCAGTGCCATAGGGTGCTCCCTCAGAAACTCTACCCCCCAAAATTGGACATGCATTGCCAAGGCTGGGATAGTGTTGTGTGGTGTGGTGTGCACTGCTTTGCTTGTGATCCTGTTTACAGAGCCAGAACAATCCAGATTTTGCTAGCTCTGCCCAGTCTGGGAGCTCTCAATTCAAAACCAACTGGTTACAGAAGCTAACAATCAGTGTCCAGCAATATTGAGCGCAGGCGTTCTGAAAATCATCCCCATCTGGGTCTTGTTCTTTCACCTTATCAATCGCCATCACTACTGGCACCGCAACAAAACAATACCTCAACAAAATATTTTGCGGACAAATGGTGGAGCTTGCCAAAGCAGAATGGTGTTACCAGGCTAAAAAAGAGACAGCAAGAGAGAGGGTATGTATGAGCTCAGTGAGGGACACCATGTCAGAAGAGGAAGTGAGAAGAGAAGAAAAAGGTGTGAAAGAACATAGATGTACATAAAAAGCCCACACAAACATAAATCTAACGTAAACACAAGCTTCGTCTCGGAGCCACTGTGACCTCTATGAATTTTAAAGTGCACACCATTTTTAGAACACAACAAACAGACAAGTGTAGATTCATGTCTGTCATAATGTTAATGCAATTAATAGAACAAAAACAACTCTAGACCAAATGTATCTAACTAATGTAATAGAACAACACAGTAAGAGCTGAAATATACTAAGTGAGATACAGATAGACAAAGAAAGAAATATAGAGAGGATGCCACATTGCCACACCTTTCGCCAACGTCTTATTTTTTCTTAATCGTTTTCTGGCTGTGTTGCTTGGCTGGGCATTGAAACTAATCCTACTCTATGGATTAGTTTACATTTCTGTTCACTTTACCCCCACCCTAACCTACCCTAAGCTCAACCGTAACAAATACGATGACAATGAGAGAGGCAGAATAAAGTTGTTAGTCCTGTTTTTCATCCTACTCCATGTTATATTATTCTCTCTAACCATATCTAAGCCCCAGAACACCCCACCCTTCAATGGCCTCTAAGGCAGGATCTTGGTTACAATGTCACAAAACTCCAGGAAATGCTCTGCAAGTTTTCATGTTACAATATGTTCAGGCTACAGTATAGAACAATACTTTTCTAATAAGTACATGTTTGGCAACTTTGTTGTCAATTAATAATGTTGAGTCTGTGGCTGCAATTGACATGTTGTCCCATTAGCAGTCAATTAGCTCTACATATAGAGATGATGTCACTGCTGAATGAGTCAGGCAGCAACCAGCACTCAAAGAGATTACACTAGCTGGGTGACAGGCTTTCACCGCCACACACACACACACACACACACACACACACACACACGCACGCACACGCATACACACCCATGTACACAGCTTCAAATACCCACTAATACAGGCACAGCTCCAAACGTGGGAATACAGGTACAATTTCTGAATTGCTGGCAAAGGACTCAACTCACTACATAAAATGAGATATGACGTGACAAATATACTTACTATATAGATTTGTAGACCTATAGATTTGGCTTATAGGAGAGCTGAACTACTTTACCAATCTGGTAAAAAAAGTAATTAGCAGGTTAGGCACTTGTGTTGCTAAATGACAACATTTCAATTGTAAATTATCACTGCAATTGTGACCTTTTAATTGTGTTTGCACATGTATGGGTGGTCTGTCTGTCTATGGGGTTCTTCGGTCAGTGTCTCATCTGACAGCACACTGACTACAAATTAGGACACTTTTAATTGATTAATGAATTTATGTATTCCTCTCATGTTTACTTGCAGTGGGGCTAGCAATGTCAAAAACATTAGCCTCTGGAGGTGTTACATTAATGTTGAAACATGTGAATGACAACATGTGAATAACAAATCTAGCTTGTATTTCTTAGACCCAGAAGGCTTTTATAGAAGTCCCACATTTAATGTCACCAGGCCAGTGGCATTAAATATATATGAAACCTGCGATACATGTGTTGCCATCTGAACGTGGAGTTGGAGAATATTGCTCTTTACTTTCTCTCTGTGGATGAGCTCATTAACATTCAGCTCACAGAGCAGCAATATTCTGGCATGCCTCAGTACATTTACAGAGGCAGACAGACTCTTCCCATCTGGTTTCTGGGAGAATCATTGGGGCTTGATGCAGGACTCCTGCACAGGTAAAAACCGGCAAATCCCTCTCTCCTCCCTCAACTGTGTATTGCCAGCAAACCCTTGAGCAAGACACCAAGGCAGTTGTCAGGTATTCAACAACCTGACGAAGAGGAATGACTTTCTGCAAAGGGCTGTGCCTGTAGTCTGCCTCTTTTGAAAACTGTCCAACTTTCAATATTCACCACGGAATATATTTTATATTTATATTTCAATGTTATTATCTTGGCTAGTGCTTCTTTGTGTGTGCAAGTTATAGTACTGTAACAACTTAACCCAATTCTGCACTGTAGCCTGATTAAAACCATAAAAGCATAACTTGCAAAACCAGTATGTTGTTAACCTGGCTACTGAGGATCGCTATAGCTTCTCTTTAGGCTGAGGAGAGCTTTATTGTGTGTGTGTGTGTGTGTGTGTGTGTGTGGCCTCAGCAAAGGGCATGGGCACAGAGCGGTTGAGGTATGCCTTTACCTTTACCTGCGTGTGTGTGTGTGTGTGTGTGGTCTCGGTAAAGGGCATGAGCACAAAGTGGTTGAGGAACAGCGTGTAAGCCCCGAGCTTAGCAAAGAAGCTGACTCAGCACCATGCACACCAGAGAAAAATATGACTTCAAGCTGAGAAAAGGCAGAATGCGCGTGACATTGCATTAAAAGTGTTCAACATAGGTCCTTGCTTTGTGTGCAGTCAGGCATACGTACCGGGGGCTGGACTAGACAAGCAAACACACACACACAAGTTTGATCCAAATATTTTGGAATTATTTGGATTTCTCACATTTCTCCCCATTTATGCTTAACAGTATAATGTGTAGTTTGTGTTGTTGTTTATAACATCTCACATCAGACGAAGAAGCAGCGCTTCCTTAAGGGTTTATTCTAGCCTGTCAATCATATTGGGCATTGGACCCTGTTAGTTTTGGCTTAGGCTAACTGTAACTAAGCATATAAAGAAATATTTATTTCAAGACTACACCAATATTGTGCATGGAAATCAGTTTGTATCGATAGAGAAGTATTTTAAATGATTGCTGAATGTATTTTTGTTGCCTGAACACGGAAGTGATATGTCTTATACATTAGTGTTAATATGTAGTCTTTGTTATTGTTTAAAACATATAAATACATTTATGATAAGTACATCTGTTAATTGTTAATTGTTCTAATGAAATTGTTTATAGTAGACTTTGTTATAAAGATCTCTAATTCCAATGCATGGGCATATGGTTGAAACGCATTGCTTTCCACCCCTGGATACAGCAAGTACCCTAAATGGATTAAGTTTGATGCTGAACTCGCAGTTTTCTTCTGGACAGAAGAAACCCATGAATTTATTCTCTGTATTCATAAGGTTAATGCTATTAATACCATATATTTGCTAGTGCAATTTAGTGTATTTCACCTCTAATTTACAGTCACATACCACATCATAAAAGATATAAATTGGGAGATTACATGTCTCATTGCTAAATAATATTTTGTGACTTAGATTCAGAAATTAAATTGAATATAAAATAATGTAGTCTAATATAAAAAGTAGTTTTAGTGCTGAAGTGCATGGATGAAAGTTGTTCTGTTAAAAGTTAAATGTTGCCCTGAGAAAATAAAAATCAGACCAGATAACCAGACATTAGCAACCAAGGAAAGGAGACCAATGCCACAGCCTCCTGACTAGAACTGAGCACTCAGTTAGAAGGTGAACCAACCTACTGAAAGGCATTTAGGGGGCTAGCTGTCACATATACCCTGGATGCACTCACATATTTACTGTTGTGCAGTGAAAAAATGTGTGCTTTTTGGCCTGTTTAAATTGGAACTTCCAAAAATAGACACCCCTCTTGATTTATGTCTCCATACACTGACATTCAGTAATAACATAATATCCTAATCTAATTGACACAACACTAATAACATATACTGGAACATCGTATTTAAAATTTTGCAGATGCTAAATCATTATTGAGCCACAACTATATGTGGCTCAAAAACGTGCAGCTCTGGGCGCATGTCCCATAGACTTCAAATAGTATGAGGCATGGGAGGTGGGTTCTGAAGTAAAGTCGTTAACTATATTGTAGGCCATATGCAAAACAGATCCCCAATTGTCCGCACGTATGCTTGAAAAAGGTAGCCTAAATAAGCAAACACAGACAGACCGTGATGCAGACAAGGGGGACACGCGCATACATAGCCTATAACACGACATAACGATAGCTGACAGAGCTAGACATGACATCTGAGTGAGCAAAACGTAATCACTTACCACCCCACACACAACCTCGCAGTAAAGTGACTAAGATGGCTAAGATAGTCTAAGGCTGAGTCAACATGTTGAGTGGCCTAACGTGTTTTTCTGCCAATGACAGTAAAACCAGGGACATTGACCAAGTTCAGATTTCGCACAGGGTGTAGCTGTTTGACGAGCTGTTTCTGATAGGCCTATTTCCAAACAACAAACAAACAAACAAATTAACACAAAAAATCTACTCAATGTAGAGAAGTCTCATGCTTAGATAAAGCGTATCATCATGACACGGTGCGTGCTCGGCTGAGTCGGTAACATCCCATTTTTCTGGCATGCCCAATTTGCCCATCAACCCAAAAGCACGAAAACCAATAGGCACCGGTAGGCTATTGCAACTGAAAGACGTTTTTGCACTCAAGTCAAACCGAAACCGCATGTGGCGGTCCCTTACCTTACCTGGATTGCCGCAGTCAGCGCACATATCGTTGCCAGGTCTGGCGAGCACATCTTGTAAGAGACGGTTAGTCCCCTCCGGTTCCAAGGCCATTTTAAGTTATCGGTCTAGGCTAGAGCCTCGCCCGCTTGGCAAGCAAAAGAGCATCCAATGGTAACTTAGCGTTCAGATTCTTTGTCGCTTACTTACAGGAATAAAACCACAAGAATTAACAAAAAAATCTCTCTTTCATTCTCTGTAGCTCAGTATCACTGTCGTCCTTTCTTCTCTCTCTTTGATAGCAGTATACCTATTCTTGCTGACTGCATAATATCAGAACTGTGCATTCACCTCCTCCTGCTGGATTCCCTTCACATACAGTGAGAAGATTTGCTGCAAAAGCGCCCTCAAGTGCAATGTGTCCCTAACTACATCAGGAATCCCCCATCATTTATTAGGAGACACCACCATGCACCATACACACGGGTAGGCTACACACATAAATACATTATAGAAAAATATGATATAGCCTTATGTATAGGCTATACGTACTATTAAGCTGTAATAAGCTATTGTTAGTAAACAGAACATGTATTACTTATTATGTCAGATGTTTCTAAATTATTATTAAATTGATGCCCACAAAAACTAAAATAAAAACAGCCATAACATTTCAATATGATAAGCTAAGGCACAAGGTAACAATAGTAAACAACAATAGTAAAACTACTACAAGAAGAGTAACGTAGGCTAAATATTTCTTCAAACACACACCCTTAACCCTCGTAATGTACTCTGGGTCAAACTGACCCAAATCACTAGCTCTTTGTGGCAGATAGTAGGCGCTAAACC
>JAODUG010066230.1:0-13939 GCA_027564795.1 Aphredoderus sayanus
AAATACAATAAAATACAACATACAACAACAATTAAGACATAAAAGCAAACAAGCACGTGTCTCAAGACCTAGTTGAACACAGACACACACACACACACACACACACAGACAAACAGACAAAAGACACACATACACACAGGCACACACACACACACATACACACAGACACACAAACACACACAAACACAAAGTCACAGACACAAAAAACACACAGACAAATACACACACATACACACAGACACACACACACACACACATACACCGACACACATACCAACCACTGGTTTATAAATGCCTGCAGCCATTATCAGGTATGGTGCCTCCATACCTAACACTCCCCCCCTCCCCCTCCTCTTTACCCCAGGAGGAGTGATATCCTACGTGGGCTCGTGCACCAGCCCCCTCTCCATGTACAGCGACAGCTCCGACTCCCAGCCCTGCTACACCTCGTCCCCACCCTCCTTCCACAGTGGCAGCAGCAGCTCCAGTTCGGGTTCGGCGGGAGAAGACGGCTCCTCCTCCTCCTCTTCCTCCTCCTCCTCCTCTTCCTCCTCCTCCTCCAACTCCTCATCGTCCTCCTGCTCCTCGTCGACTGGGGGCTCTCCCCGCCGGCGCAATGATGGGGGGTCTTTGAGGGCGTCGCCCAGCAAGTCTGTGGCCAGCCTCACCAGTACGTAGCCATTAGCAGTGGTGGAGTTCATTGTATTGACATTGCACCTTTAGCAATATGTGGATTTATTATTATTATTAATTATTAAGTCGCGGTCAGCATCGCTAGCAACTGAAATCCAACAGCAAGAGCAGCCTCAAGCAAGATTCACACAGCACAGTATCATGTTGAGGGTTAGTGTAGTCTCCTCTGCTGTGACTCTGGGTTACTCTGGCCTGCTGCCTGACACCGTGTGTGTGTGTGTGTGTGTGTGTGTGTGTGTGCAGAGCTGAACGGCATGGTGTTGCTATGCAAGGTCTGCGGTGACGTTGCCTCAGGCTTCCACTACGGCGTGCACGCCTGCGAAGGCTGCAAGGTGAGCACATTTATACATTTGACCTGCATTCGTATCCCTTGTGTCACCTAGGAGACTGTCTCTAGTCTCAGCCTCTTCCCTCCATCAGCACAGTGTCACATACTATAAACAACTTGTGCTGAACATCCAATACATGCAGTAGACATCAGACAGAATTTCAGGAAGTGGAGTAGTAGATTTTCATTGGCTGTTAGCAATGTCACTCACAAGACTACATGTAATTCCAGCACGACGCTAGCACAAATTTCAGTCTGTCCGTTTCTTATTTTACAGATTTATAAGATCTGCAAACAGTCAGATTTGTGTCATTTAGTTTCCGAACAAATTCCTCAGCAACATCCAAGTTGGGCATTGAGTTCTGTACAGTAGTTGGTTGTTGTGCCTGTCAATCACAAAGCCTCTCCTGCCAAGTAGTCGGCTCTACAGGCAGTTAACCAACGCTGTGTGACTAACGCTCTCCCTGTGTTTCCTGGTGTGCCAGGGCTTCTTTCGCCGCAGCATCCAGCAGAACATCCAGTACAAGAAGTGTCTGAAGAACGAGAGCTGCACCATCATGAGGATCAACAGGAACCGCTGCCAGCAGTGCCGCTTCAAGAAGTGCCTCTCCGTCGGCATGAGCAGAGACGGTCAGCACAGACCTACTGTACTAGCCAGTACGCTTTGTTCATTTAACCCGTGTCAAACGACCCCAACGCACTGCCTTGTTGCGCCAGCAGAAGGCGCCAACCGCAGCTCGGACATACGACGTGCCGCGGTTGGTGGGCAGTGTGTTGGTGTGTTTGAAACCCGAGGACAACAGACGGGTTAAAGCTCCTGCATGTGTGTGCATGTCTTGACAGTGCACAAAAGTGCACGTGGCTGTAGGGAGAGGGGTAGAGTAGACATGGGAGGGGGGGTAGAGGAGTGATTTGTGTCAGGGGGGCCGTGTCCTGACCTCTTACCCCCCCTGTGTCCCTGCAGCGGTGCGTTTCGGTCGCATCCCCAAGCGGGAGAAGCAGCGGATGCTGGCGGAGATGCAGAGCGCCATGAACAACATGGTCACCAGCCTCTCCTCCCCCCCATCCCCCCCCTCCTCCTCCTCCCCGTGCCCGGGGGTCACCGTGGCCCCCCAGCCCCAGCCGCCGGCCCTGCCCCCGGCCCCCTCCTCGCCGCCGGCCCCCGCCGCCCCTCCCCGCCCGGCCTGCTCCCTGCCGTCGCCCGCGCTGCTCCCCGCGGGGTCCTCGCCCCCCCCAGGGCCCCCCAGCCCCGGGGTGGACCTCACCATCAGCGCCGTGGCCCGAGCCCACCGCGAGACCTTCCTGTACGCGCACGACAAGCTGGCGGGCGGCTGCGGTTACCACGCCAACGGCCTCAACGCCATCTACCGCCAGCACCAGCACCACAGCAGCAGCGGTGACAGCCTAAGTGCCGCGCGCCACGGTTACCCGTCGCTGGGAGACGGCCGGAGTGTGGCGCAGCCTCACGGCAGCAATGGGGGGCGGGGCCTGCTTAACAGAAACCTGATTGGAGAAATGATGCAGAGCCACACCCCCCAGGGGCAGAACTGCCCAATAAAGAACCGCGCAGATATACTGCTGGTGAGAATCTATCTATCTATCTATCTATCTATCTATCTATCTATCTATCTATCTATCTATCTATCTATGCCTCTCTATCTATCTATCTATCTATGCCTCTATATCTATCTATCTAACTCATTACCTTTTCATCCCCTCCCCCCTTCCAGGCATGTCCGATGAACATGTGTCCCCAGGCAGACCCCTCCAAGACCCCCCAGGAGATCTGGGAGGACTTCTCCCTGTCGTTCACCCCCGCTGTGAAGGAGGTGGTGGAGTTTGCCAAGCATATCCCAGGATTCAGCTCTCTGTCGCAGAATGACCAGGTCACTTTGCTGAAGGCAGGCACCTTCGAGGTACGAAGGAACTCACACACCCATGACACCCTATCAATTATTAATTCATGTTTAATTGATTATTAATAAACATTTTATTTTGTTTATTATTTTGTTTATTGTAAAACATATCTTTTTTTTTATTCTTATTTTTTTATTTTTATATAAATATTTATTTAGGTGGAGCTAAAGCCACCCTAAAATAGGTTTAGCTATGTCCCTGTTACCACCCACGCTACTGTATGTGGATTAATATAGCTCTTTCAATACCTGTGAAAACATTTAAATCTGAGTATCATTATTCGTAATTCAACACTTTTGCGCACGCTTATTGTAATTCTTTTTTACAATAACTCTTCCCTGCGTTCCTTCCCCAGGTGCTGATGGTGCGCTTCGCCTCCCTGTTCAACGTGAAGGAGCGGACGGTGACCTTCATCTCCGGCGCTACCTACGGCCTGCAGGAGCTGCGCTGCATGGGCATGGGGGAGCTGCTGGGCGCCATGTTGGAGTTCAGCCACAAGCTAGCGTGCCTGGAGCTCAGCGCCGAGGAGCTGGGCCTGTTCACAGCCGTGGTGCTGGTGTCAGCAGGTGATGACGGCAACACAGGGAGGAGTTACTGGGGACAGGTGGACAGGTGGACGGACATACGGACAGGACAGACAAACGCAGACAGAAGGACAGACAGACAGGACAGACAGACGGACTGACAAAGAGACAGAGAGACAGGACAGAGAGACAGGACATACAGACGGACAGACAAACAGACAGAGAGACAGGACATACAGACAGGACAGACAAACGCAGACAGAAGGACAGACAGACGGACTGACAAAGAGACAGAGAGACAGGACAGAAAGACAGAACATACAGACGGACAGACAAACAGACAGAGAGACGGGACATACAGACAGGACAGACAAACGCAGACAGAAGGACAGACAGACAGAGAGACAGGACAGAGAGACAGACAGAAGGACAAACAGACAGATAAACATAAGGACAGACAAACAGACCTAAGGATAGACAGGACGACAGCTAGACAGAGACAGGACAGACAGACAGACAGACCCTCCTTCCTAACCCTGCCTCTCTCCCCAGACCGGTCGGGCATAGAGAACGTGGCGTCGGTGGAACAGCTCCAGGAGAGCCTCATTAGAGCGCTCCGCTCCCTGGTCAACAAGTCGCCGGCGTCCCCCGGCAACAACCACCTCCACGGCGACTCGCCCCGTTTCACCAAGCTCCTCCTTAAACTTCCGGACCTCCGCACGCTCAACAACATGCACTCCGAGAAACTGCTGTCCTTCCGCATCGACGCCTGAGTGCAAACAGGAGAGACACGGGCGTCGCCTCACTACAATGTGCCACACTTAAATATACCTGCTGAGCTTCCTTCCTACCTTACGCATTCACACTGGTTTATTCCCTCACCACCGCCTGCCCCAGCATCACTAGTGACGTCGTCAAAACGCCCAGTGCCGTTGAACACCACATGTCACCATCATCGCTGGCTGTCACGCAGTGATGATGTCATCAACCGCACAATGCGTTATCGATGCCCCCGCGGGCCCTCGCCGATGCTTCAGCCAGTCAGTTGTGGTTTCCACGGTTTCCAGATTTCACTAGACCTCCACCGTTTAATGTCTGACGCCCATACCGTACCAGCCAATAGCATGATGTGCTTTTTGACCAGGAAGATGTTCAGGAAAGCATTTTAATAAGAAAGATTACTTGGTCTTAATTAAGCTACACTGTACTGAACTGAACTGCAAACACAAACAATTCAAACACCTCCTGAAATGAAGGACCCTCTTTCCTGACTACACAGAAAATGGACAGACAGACAGAAAATACAATGCGTGTCACAATACATACCAAGTTTACCAATAGCATCAAATCGCACATGTATTCACATGCAGACCAAGGTAGAAACAGACACTACCACCAACACACCAGCCTGGACTCCACAGACTGCCGTCTGTGCAACTAAAAGCCTCAAAGAGTCTCTACGAGAACTGTTCATATACAGTGATATACATTATGCAGTAGTGTGAGCTAATCACACACACCTCCCATATGTAATACCATTGTAAATAACAATACATTTAAATGTATAAATATACTTGAAGAGTTTGGAGAACTGTGTATAAAACACTTAAATATATGCATATATTTTTTGTTATGAATTATGCTTATGGTGCAAATAATATTACTATTATGAAAATGTGCGGGACTAAAATGTATCATGGTTGGAGTGTATGAAATGCATTATATTGAAATCAAATATCCAGGATGTATGTATTTTAAACTGTTTTATGTTGTAAACGGCATAATTATATACATATAAAACATGCTTCCACAAGACTGTGTTCTGTCTCTATTTGTTCTCTCTGAAATCAATAGATTTGTACATTTTTGAAGTAAATTAATTACTATGAACCAAATATATTTAAGAAAGAAATACATTTTGAATAACAAGATATTAGTATAATATATTAATATATAAAAGTACTAAAATCATTTTATAACACATAGGCTAAATGCTATTCATACTATAGGATATCATGTAAATATCAGTACAACTACAGTATGTATTTGCAGATTGTGTACAACTATCAGTATCCAGAGTAACTTTGTACTGAGTAACTAAGTGCAGCTTGAGTTGAGTACTACATAGCTGCTGTTATAATAGATAACACACACTCAAGTTTGGTGTGACTAAGATGTTGGTAAAGTACTATTATTAGTGTGCTATAGGGGTCAAAGTTGGCAGAGTGACCTTTTTAGAAATACACAACCTTTCCTGGTCCAATTTCGATTTTCTCCTCAGTTCAGTTCTCCACAGCTGAGTTGCTCCTCTTGAGAAATTACAAATTGAGCCTGGGGTGTAAGCACAAACCAACAGGGCAAGGCTCTAAATAGGCTATCCGTCACTTGCACACGTGACTAATTCATCTCCAGTTCACCTAACCTGAATCTTTGCTGTAACTTTCACTATATTCTCTTCTGCTGTGAACTTTTAGAGAGCACCTCACTGGGTTTAACATTAAAGTGTTGGCTACATCGTATTCAAAGAATCGCCATGAGATTGGGATAAGGTGGTGAAAATAAAAGCTGAAAAAAACGTGAGCTGAAAAAGGTGCAATGAAAAGAAATTAGAACATAGGGAACAAAGGGATGTTTGGGGGTCACACGGGAACAAAGTAGGTCAAACTACAGCCGCATAACCAACCAACTTCCCTCAACGCTCCCATTGGACTACGACCACCATGCCTCAGCATTCACACTGACCAATCATGTCAGCATGCGAACAGTTGGGCGAGGCATATGAGAAAACAACACAGACTTATGTCAGCATAACCTAAGAACATGTTTCATCATTCATCTTTATCAAACTCGACCCAAATATGTATTTTAACTACACTGACATTTGCGGTAAAGTGCTGCTAATTTAAGTCATCATCTGCCCAACGCTGTTCTCTCAGTAATTAGGCTACCTCAACGTCGTAGGAACATGGAGTATAGACTATGAGTTACACTTTAATGACCCTTTTAAAGTGTTTAGAGCTGTTCTGTTAGGCTATTTTTGATACTTTATTGGTCCAAATATTTAGTATTAGATGAGGTCCACTGGTCCTATAACGTTACCGTTACTACTTATAGGAACAAAATGATAAAACCTGCACACTTTTTATTACTTGATTTTCAGGTTCATGTGGTACTAACAGCTCAATATACCAACAAATTAGTCTATCCTGGGGGAAATCTGTTTGTGAAACCGTTTATTCTGCAAACATACAGAATCTAAACCTTTAAAAATCAAGGCCATTTATAGACTACGTAAACTTTATTTGTCATATGTAATCATTTATACAGCGATATGGTATTAATGAGAACATTTTTCATTGTAAATTTTAATTTGTAAAATAATTATCGAAACAACTTTAACACACCTTAGCTAAGGCAATAAAGACTGTATACCAACATCTAGCAGCCAAAGACGATAACTATATCGTCACGAATCTCGTTGAGCGTTACATTACATTTCTGGTATGCTTGAAAGTTTACTTTGATTAAACCAGTGTCAATGCATAATGATTTGGATGTATCATTTTATTTTATTTCTTGATCTCAGATATCACCATTTAATTATCTTTCTCATTCTTGTTTGGTAGAGATTCATTAATGCAACATCAATTCAAATAAAATCGAATTTAACACAATGTTTTATCTTAATGGCGCAATCCTAAATGTAAAACTGATAAAGCAAGAACAAAAAAGGCAACACAAAGTATGGATTTTTGGTGTAAAGGTCTAACTATAGTTTATAATAAAAACACACAGGGCGACATTGCCCCCTTCTGGACAAACTTAAAACAAAACATTAGACAACATGAAAAAGAAGCCAGCAGAGCAAAAATAAAAGAGAAACCAAATTGGACAGTCAAGACCAAATAGACAATAGACAATAGAAAAGAAGTAGGAGACACATTGTAGACATCAGTCTCTCAGACTAGTGGACTGCTGCACAGGAAGACAAGCCACTCAGTCAGGCTCGGGTTGTCCTTTAGAGGCTTGAGAGACAGACAGGAAGTCAGTTAACTTTTTATATCTACAGTATTTAGCAGACACTTTTATTCAGGTTAAACATGAGCTATTAAAATTGCTACTGTGCTCATCTGAAATAAGGGATGTATGAGATACATTGTTAGGTTATCATCTTGTGGGGTTTGGAAATACCCCACTAACCTACCTAAAATGTACCTTTAACAGCATAGTATACTTTACATCATGTACTTTGCTGTTAAAAGGTGTGTGTGTGTGTGTGTGATCTAATCTACTGTAGTACATTCTACTGCAGATGTAAATTAGCTTTGCTAAATCTGGTACAACATATTGTACATGGTCCCTGATACAAATACATTGAATAATGTTTTAAAAACTACATTTACACATGCAGGTACACACACACACACACACACACAGTGTGACAGTACCTGCAGTTTTGCTGTATCAACAGGGTGTGTGTCCCTGCGTACAGACAATAGTCTGGCCCGTCCAGCAGAAGGATAACCCTCTTCCACTTCCAGAGAGCAAACCACCGAGGCTGACTTCAGGTAGACCAGGAGTCTCTGGGCCGGGCGCCAGTCTATTGCAAAACTGGAGACACACACGGAGGGAGAACCCAACTGTATTCACACACTTCCTGTTGGCTCTTGGGAGATTATCCCTTCACAAAGACCCAGGTTTAAAATGTGCTCTATGTGATATTTTAAACATTAATATAGCAGCAAACAACTATGTTATGTAATATTTATTATTATTATTATTCTTTTAGGTACTTTATGTTTAGTGCACATGTGTGTCAAAAATAATTTGTTTTTGTTTGAGATGCTGGTGCTCTAAAGTGACACCTAGTGGATGAGAGTCACATAGTTTCACTTTAACAGCATGCTTAGGGAACTATTCTGTGTTTTATACCTCGAGTGCAGGGCCTGAATCTCAGCCAACATGTCCCCTTGGCTAGTGTAGCGCTGCATAATCTCCAGCAGGGCGGTGCTGAATTCAGACAGACGGCCTTTCATACACTCATCCACCATACCTGCCTTGCCCTGGTGTACCTACAGATAGAACAACTAACTAATTTAAACCTGGAAAAACATTTACATACCACAACATGTAAGCCCTTTCACTGGAATACATATTTACCTTGAGTCTGAAACAATCGTCTGGGCTCCAGGTGACTGACAGCTTAAGTGGCTCCAACTCATTTGATGCTGGGTTTTCACAGAGGTAGGGCCTTTGCTCAAGGCAGAGCTCTGATTGGCTGACAGACAACAACTTAGTCTGGGTGACCTTCTGTGTTGCTAGCACAAAGCCATGTAACCTGTTGGGCAGTTAACATGTTTTTGTTTGTTGAGATGAAAGTTGTGTAATTCCCTTTGATCAAATCCTTGACTTTGTAGCTGACCATCAGAAGAAATAAAGCCCTCATTTGCAGTAGATGCTTGACGTGAAACTATTAGCAGAAACAGTTGACAGTTTTGTATCCAACATTCACTTCCATTGTGTCTCAAAAACAAAATGTTATCCTTAGGGCAAGCTACAAAGTCGAGGTTTTAGCAAAGGTTCAATATCTCTTTAATACCGTAGCCCTACAGTATTACACAATCTGTCACTTACTCATCTCTGAGAAGTTGCCAGTTGCCGAGGCAATTGAGGACGGCCTCCGATTCTGCCCTCAGCTGTTTTAGCTGCCCCTCACTCACATGCAGTGCATTCTGGGCCTTTTCCAGAGACCTTTCCAGTTGTTCACTCTTCTTTTTCTGGAAAGCGACAATGAGAAGAGGAATAAGAACAAGCTAAATACATACTTTCCAGTGAATATTGCTTAAGAATAAAACAAATACTGCTTTAACAGTCTCACATATGACGTGTGTTGTGTGTGTGCATTGCATACGCTATGTGAGTACGGGCATCCTTTACCTTATTCTCCAGCTCCCGGACAAGCTGTGTCAGTCTTTGTCGTCTGCTGTCGATCTGTGCCACCCTGTCCTGCAGAGATCCAATCAGAGCCTCCGTCTCCTTTACGCCTGCCAGGGTCTCCACCTTCAGAGCCTTCCACCGGGCACGTGCCTGGTTCTCTACACAGGCAACCACAGGCTGTATAAATAAACCCTCCAAGAACAGGGTTGAGGTTCAAGCTGTGTTGGCTCTGGCCCTCGCCAGCTATGCAGTAACTGAAATTAAAACTAACTACTAATTAAAACATTAACGGGGATAATGTATGGCTAAATGTATTTTAAAACTAATGAAAATATAAAAATTCCCCTCCCATACAGTTGTCATGAACGGGGAAACTAGCTATAGAGACCAAAACCATTATTTTGGCCCAGGCTGTGTTTAACATTAGAGGATTCTGTGTTGGAAAATAAATGTGTTTTACTTTCTTCACAGAATAATCCCAACATGTTGATAAAACAGGCTATGTATGTGTAAACCAATAGTTCTGTTAATAATTACTCATATTATATCATTATGCTGCCACTGTCAATGTCTGTAGGGGTGGGGGCAGTACCAGGATCGACCGGGCAAGGCTGGGTCAGGAGATGCTGTGCAGATTCTAATCCCTCTACCAGAGTCATCATAGAGTCAAGAACTGACAGCTGACGCCACAGAACCTTCTGGATTCGACGGCTGTCCTACACACACACACACACACACACACACACACACACACACACACTTTTACTAATATTTACACATAAATGTAGAATTTAGTGGTCCATACAATTAATCAATTTCATTAAGAGTACAAGGATGATAGGTAGGGGTGGGTTTAAATTATAGATTTTCCAATTAAAATCGATCATTTGAATAACACGATAATCAATTCATAAAATCCCTAGATCCATTTTTAGTTTTATTTATTTTATTTGAATATTTTCCTGAGGTATTACACATGTTTGCAGCAAGCTACCTTATTTACGGTGTTGTAGTGTGTTGGTCATGTTAAATAAACATTAATGCAACTGTTTTGAGATCAATTCCTAATGCAAAATGATTATATTTAATAATGCATCTGGTTAGAGGGTTCCTTGTAAAATGTACAGCATGAGTTCTGTGAGAATCTCATACAAAAAATTGGTATTGTATCGATACCAAATCGATATCAAATTGAAATCGAATCGATTCTGGAAAAAACGCAATCCATAAGATACTGTGAGATAAGTGAGATCTATGGGAAACGAGAATAGGGAGAAAGCTGGAAAAAAAAATGTTTAAATAATTTGGGAGTATTCAAGCATTTTTTGCATTAGGGTAAAGAGAGAGCGTGTGTGTGTGTGAGAGAGAGAGAGAGAGAGAGAAAGAGAGTGGGGGTTACCATCAAATACATAATCATCCTGGAAGACTGTACACAGTCATTCTGCTCTGCATCGCCAAAGAGATCCAAACAAGCAGGATCACATTTCTTCAAAACCCTGCATTAAAATAATACAATGCATGACGTGGTACATATAAAGTGCAGGATGTGATTTTGCCAAGTAGTACATGTTCCTGAATGAACCCCAGAGACAACACCACAGAAGGACTCAATAGTGTAACCCAATCTACAACAGATCTCCCAGAACCTCCAATGCTATATCCCCGACCAATAAACAGAAAGAATGGAGAAATGGTTAAAATCTTTTAAGTTTTAGTCCTTCAATGCCGACAAAAACAAACAAAAAGTAAGATTCTGGTCAACAGCCCACCACGGTAACATTAGCATGAAAGGAAAGCATGAAAGCAAATACGAAAATAATACCATCAAGTTTGTAACTGACGTTGTTACTTTAGCATACAGTAACAGTACGTTAGTAAAGTACTGTTAAAGTAACAATGCATGTGTTCATGTACTGTTATCCGTAAGAAGTCGTTATTTGCTATTAAGTACGTCGTGTTGCTGGGATTTAATGTCTGTAGAAAAAAAAACTATACTAGCTGGCACACCAACACAAACTGATAAGCATTAAAATATGTAGAAATGATTTAGAAATAACCAACTTACGCCTGGACAGTAGCCATTTCTGTTTTCAAATATCGGCGGTACGACTTGCAATCTGATTTGCCAGATCATGGTGACGTCGCTTCGCAGGTCAGTGCTTGACGTCAATGGCGCCCTCTGTTTTCATGCAATTAAGCATGTGTAAAATACATTTTTACATGAAATAGCTCTACAAGAACGACATAGGAATTCTGACATATATGATTTATTTCAAATTCGTTATGACAATTTAAATTTAGATTAGACGAAAAGGCCGGAAAAACAATCCTTGCCTTCAAAAGAAAAGCACGTTCCTACTGTTAGAATTTACAAATGTAACGTTTAAATATTTTATTTACACGTTATAAATGAGTTTGTTAGTCTGTTAATTGTCCTCCAATGGGTCATTATTTTCCACAGCACTCTACGTTACATGTTCAACATTTTACACCCATCAACAGCTCATCAACGAGCTTATTGCATTAACAAGCTTTCTTGGATTGGAGGACATTGTAAAAAAAAACATTTAGTTACAGGTCTGTCTAATAATCCATTGTTCCTCATTTAGAAAATGACAGGCGCCTACAGCATATTTTAAAAATAGTTCTTGTAAGTACAGTAAAGCGTAAACAACTGAACAATACGGGGTAATTGTATTACAATAAGAGGAAACATTCTTCTGGTAGCTTTTGCATATTATCGCCAGAATACACAAATCTACCTACCGCGAATACTGTGGAGAGAAAGTCGAGAAAGAATGATTGTTACAGTAACTGAACATTAAATAAATAGCCACAGAATAAAAAATAAGGAAGCTTCAAAAAAAGATATCTTTATCCAATAGTGATATAAAATATAACATATTCGTGTGGGGGTTTTATTTTGAAGTTCAATGCCTGAAGTCACGATTTGTACCCATCTTGACAAGATCGCCACACTACTCAAGGGAGGAGAGTAAATATCTACACATTTAGATACCTACAAAATGCATTGTATGCAATGCAAGTGCATCTGAAATTTAAATACACGGTATAACCATAAATATGAGTTAAAATCAAGCTCGTGATCGAATGGGTCGCTAGCATTCGCAGGTAGGTTTATTTAGTCTGGATTTGTTTTGGTGAAGCGCATTGCCACTCTGGCGCAGGCACGGGCTCCTACTGACAATGCTAGCCCGTGTTTTATTTTATTTTATTCGTCAACTAACTACACCACCTAACCCAGATATCTTAGCGGACAACGTCTCCTTTGCTTTTGTTGCGTAGACAGACCTATATTCAGTGAAACGTTTTAATTAAACTAAAGCGAGTTTCGCTGCAGCCAGCCTCTAACTGCTGCAGCATTCATCAAAGCCATCAAACCAGGCCAGACTGATGGCGTGCATGCAATGCTAATTGCACGCAAGCTGCTCATTTAACATGCTCGCTAGAGTTAACAAACTGAGCCAACGTTACCAACAGCTTTGGTTTGGTGTTTGATGTGCATATACGGGCAGAAGTAATGATGTCAGTGGCATGTGTAACTAGATACGGATTTGCGTTGTGGGAACAGAATGTTAATTCCAGTAAAATAATAACACGTAGCATTGCTTATTTGTTTCTTTGCAGTCATTTAGTACTAGCGGTAATGGCCCGAGTGTTTTTTGTGTGTGTATTACCCTACATGCACGTATTGTGTTGTTTGTTACAGGGTGACCCGCGGCTTTCAGCGTCTCTAGCCAGCTGTAGTGAGAGGCTGACAGCTTTAGGTTCAGGATGCCTATTCCTCCCCCTCCTCCTCCTCCTCCCGGTGGCCCACCACCTCCTCCCACTTTCAGCCAGGTGAGAAACACTTCCAATACAAACTCTACAACAGCACACATCGACATTGTTTAAAAACAACAGCAACAATACAGGCAATACAGACTCCACCAACTTAATAAATTACATTTATTTTACGGAACGATCTTGCCTTGAAAACGTCTGCAACTTTCATGAACGACTTTCAAAGGTGTTTGCTGCATTTGCTGGGAGTGGCAAGGGTTGCTCAACGAAGTGTAGGCACGTATTTGGAACCTGTTAGTAGCCTATTTGTGAGTATTTGTCATAATCACTATTTAGTAGTTTACAAGATTACGCTTTCATTACCATATTATTTTATCTTAAATGTATCCTGTCTCATTCTTGATATGAAATTTAAAATCAGAATATGTTGACACAACCTTCAATTGATATGCACCAACATTTACGGCATGTGTCAGACACTTGACATGTAGTACATTTGTCATATAGTTCACAAACCGATGGCGGCGCAAGCCACGCAGGGAGCAATTGGAGTCCAGCAACCCACAACCTTCCGGCTGGGAGTCAAACAACCAGACCACTAGACATCCTACCATCATTTTATCCCTGAAATTCATTAGTGGCTCCATATGACCTTTCTTTCACTAGATGTCACACCAAGCACACCAGTATGTCACACCTGAACAAATGCTGCAGGGGCCACACACATACACAAATG
>JAODUG010066252.1:0-12500 GCA_027564795.1 Aphredoderus sayanus
GAGAGAGAGAGAGACAGAGAGAGAGAGAGAGAGAGAGAGAGAGAGAGAGAGAGAGAGAGAGAGAGAGAGAGAGAGTGTGTGCTTGTGTTAGTTCATTGGGATACAGTATATGAATTCATGCTTTACATGTTGTCAAATGCAGGTCATGACTTTATGTATGCGGGGTCCAGTGGGGTTTATGTAATTGCCCATAACGATCTATGTCACAATGTAGGGTGACTGCTCGTTTTATTCCCCCAGAATCGCCCCCCCCGTGGTGGCTGGCCCTCCTCTCTACCCCTCCCCATAGGGCTCTCACAGTTCACGTCAGGCTGCTATTCTAGGCCAGTTGCTCAGCAACACTTAATGTGTACACGCAACAAAAATATGTTTGGACCATTTGGAAATGCGTCACCATCAATACCAAAACAGTAATTATCTTCCGCATTTTGCACACACACACACACAGGCTATACTATATGTATATCTAACATTGGGATGTGTGGGGCAATGTGTGTCAGGCATTACGTGACCAACATGGATAACAATATAAATGGGGGAGGGGGGTGTTCTATTGTTTGAAATGCGTTCCTCGTCACCATAACATATGGGTGGATACTGGGGTGGGAGGGGTTCTGTCCCATTGTACTGACATGATGATTTTATTTCTTCATTAGATTTTCTGCCCACATAAGACTGTTGAACATATGTAAGTATTTGCCATTCATGAAATTAATAAAATAATAAAAAAAGAAACTCACAGGACGATCTGATTTCTGTATTTTTGTTTGAACAAATGGAAGCAATTTGACAGAATTGTTATGAATGCTTTAACCCTAATAACAACCTATTCACTGGGCCCTGAACTTGTCGGGTAAGAAACCATAATTACGGCTAAGTATCGTGACAACCAGGTAAAGATAGCAAAACGCTGTGTGTGTTTTCATACTAAAGAACACACAACTTGTCTGCTCTGTGCGTCAAGTGCCGCGAAGTGTTCGGGGTGCACAGAGATGTTTTCACAGGGAACAAAGCCCTTGCCTCAGGCTCGCTCCTATTGTGCACCACTGCAGTGTCAATAGCATGGCTGCATCCATTATTGATCTGTCCCCATAGCATCAGAGAACCTGACCCGTGCGGTCTCTACGTGACACACACATACTGCCGTTCTTACATCATTCTCTATTGCCTAGGCTACACACACTTTCATGTAAGGAACACTCATTGATAAAGTCTGGACTTCCATTTGAGTTAAATCAGCATTGTAACAGACAGTATTGCATTCATTTGAGTGGCTGGTACTCTATTCTTTCACCCTATAGGCTTTAAACATTCTGTGTCAGATATCTGGCTTTCAGGTGGTACTGTTACACAGTTGACAGGCACATTTATTGTAGTATACTTTATGTATGCTGTTTTTATGTAGTTGTTCGACGTACCCTTAAATATTGTTCCCAAATTACAATAGATCCAACAGGGGGAGCTGTATATATCACAAGTACGGCTGTAGCTTAGTTTACATGCCGGACCTCCATGTTGGGATTGGTTATACAGTCAAAAGGAACTGGTAAGCAATTATATATAAGGGGTCATGGGTCAAAAGGTTTGAGAATTGCTTGCGTAACATTTAATTATAAATAATAAATTGCATTGCAAACATCCTCCCTGTATATATTAGTACATTAGTTTTCCCCCCCATCCACATAAACAGCTTGCAGTTCAGTTCAGGGCAGGAACAAATAGCCACACAGCCGGTTAGACTCAAGAAGCAGGCCAGCAAAGTGACTTTGTGAGGGCAGATCCGTGGTCTGACACTGTCAGCAGGCTAATCCTCGCAGCAGTGACCTGTTATAAGGGTGGAGCTGGGCACAGCCAGCCTATCACAGCAGGGCGTGGCAGAGGAGCTCCTGGAAGTGGCGGTATAAGGTCTGACGGGCGCAGATTAATACGTCCGAGCACAAGCACGCACGCACACACACACACACACACACACACACACACACACACACACACACACAGACTTGTGCTTGCATGCACACATACAGATCCCATTTGAACTGTTTGTATATACTCACTAATTACTTATCTCAGCCTGTCAACCATTTAGAATGATAGAGCAGCGGGTTGTGTGTGTGTGTGTGTGTGTGTGTGTGTGTGTGTGTGAGAGAGAGAGAGAGAGAGAGAGAGAGAGAGAGAGAGAGAGAGAGAGAGAGAGAGAGAGCGAAAGAGTGTGCACCTTTGCTATTGCCCCAATTGCTATTTACAGAACGGAATGATTGATTGCCTGTTTGTGTCAACATGGTGTGCCTGCTGATCTGAGGACAGGGCTGGCAGCTATAGACATGGTGGATACAGCACCAAATCCCATTACCTCCATTTTAACAGTAATGCGATTGGCAGTGAAAGACTATTGAGGTGTCCCTTTAAAGGTTGTGTTAGCAGATAGTAAGATAAGATAATACTTGTACAGTTTTTGGCAAATTCATCAGACATCTCCTCATGGTCTGCTGGCTGCACGGGCAGTCTCTGTGAACACTGAAAAAAAGAATACTGTGTTTCCACACAGCCATGACTCTGTAAATGGGAACACAGCCAAAGTGGTGCAGACCGCACCACACAACACTTTCCCCGTCTTGGCAAGGCGTGTCCTATGTGGGGGGCGGAGCTTCTGAGGGAGCACCCTATGACATTGAAGGGAAAGGTGTGTTTGTTTTGATTGAGTCCAAATATCAGCAATCTCTCTGCAGAACTAATGACTACACCTTTAATTGCTCGTAATCGCAAAACAATTCAGGTCACGGTTCAAACAGAGTCACAGTGATCTCTGTCTCTCACGTTGCAGTGAGTAAGTCAGGTGTACAAACAGTAAGATATTATCATATTTCTGCTGAATCCGCACATTGCAAGACAAAAGTATTGTTAATCCTTAAATACTTAAACACGTTTGTCACTGTATGGCAGCTGTGGGCTTGTCAAGGAGTTTTCGGTACAACTGGCCCGCATAACAAGGCAAACAAAAGATATTTTGTATTGAAAACACATACCACCACCACACACAGACACACACACATTTCATTAAACACACAAAGAATTGCTAAACACTAATGCTAAACATTTAACACGCACACATACCAAAGGTCTATATAATGCATTCCTTACAGCACACACACACACACACACACACACACACACACGCACACACACACACACACACACACACACACACACACATTTCATTAAACACACACAAAGAAATGCTGACGTATCCACGTATGCAGACGCACACAAACAGACTCAGTCAAGCAAACCAGGTTACAGTAATCAAGCTCTATGGGGATGGTGCAAGAGATATAGGCTAGCAAGTCTATATCCCTTTAATCCCTCGGCTGTTATATAGCGTATATGTCATGTCATCTGTTCTCTCAGCTCAGGCTTGTTTTAGGGGCCGATCACACAGAGGTTCGGTGCTAGAAACGAGTCGCTAGCAAAACCATTGTTTTTCTATGGTACGGCGCGCCTGTTGTGTTGTGCGCTCTTCTCTTGCGCAGCGCGCTTTTCTAACGTTTTTTCTCAACTTTTCAAGAAAAGCGCGGAGTCGCATCGCTCGTCAATGTCGCAGCGCCTGTAGCGCGTGATTGACCCCTTAGCGTTTTGCTGTCACCATGCCATAGAGCAGTGGTTCTCAAACTTTTAAGCTCACGACCCCCAAAGTAACAGGTTTAGAAGCATTACAGCCATGATATTATTTTATAGCATTTTAATATAGGCTAGTAGCAGAATACATCAAAGCAATGTAGAAACTGTACTACTACTAACAATTATGGCTAAATATGCATTTATAATCCTTTTTTAAATGTTATTTAATTTCTGAAAATCCTCTCATGAGCCTCTCCTCTGTCTCGCGAGGTTCCCGACCCCCGGGTTGAGAACCACCGCCATAGAGGAAAATGATCTACGTGCAGAAGGGAGGCTTAATTTGTGGATACTGTGAACCTTGACATCTCTGCATGACCATGAGGCCAGCCTGTCATTCAAGTAGAGGAGGATGGAGATGTGGAGGAAGGTTGGATTGGAAGGTTGGAGGAAGGTGTTACTGTAAAGTCGGCACACGCAGTCCATTGTAACTCTTTAGGGTTTTTTAACCCTCCTGTTGCCCTTCTTATATCTTATTATGCCACCAGATAGCGCCACCTGATTGTGTCGTTCTCTTTATTTTAATTGCTGTGTGTATTTATTTCTGTATTCATTCTTTCTTCATGTATTGGTTTATTTTTTCGTGCCTCTTAACTCTCCTGTTGTCCTCGGGTTTCAAACGCACATCTTGTTGTGCCAGCAGTGCACATCATATGTCTGTGTAAGCTGTAAAATTAGGTTTAGCACCTCCTATCTGCCATCAAGAGCTAGTGATTTGGGTCAGTTTGATCCAGAGGACAACAGGAGGGTTTTAAATAACTTGACAGCAAACAAGATATTTAAGCAACACATTCAAAGAATAGGATATCTTACATGTCTAGTATACTGCCATGAGAACTGTACACAATACATGGAGCAATTAAGGAAATATCCATTTAGCTTACAGTTACTGTAAAGTCAGTATACAATTACAGGTATTTAGGAGCAGGTTAGGCATCTTTCTCAAGGTGATGTCAGGGATCCAACACATAACCTTTTGTCTGTGGACAATTACCATGATCGCTAGGCTACCCTTTGGTTTTTGCTAGATGTTGCGAAATAAGCTCTTTGCAGCAGTGATAAACAAAGAACGTGTTCTAGGATCTTGACTAGATGTTCATAAGTGGCATAACTGACATACTTCCACCTGTGCACTGTGACATAACACAGATTTATGAGCCCCCTATCCATCATGACAAGTAGATATTGATGCTTTATAGCCTCCCTTTTTATTGAAAACACTTATTCTGAAGTGGGACGATTCATCGTAGATGGCTAGCATATATCATTCTGAAAATCTGAATAAGCAGCGTATTCATTATGCACATTTAGATTAATGTCGGCAGTGCTGGGCCACTGAAGCATATTTAAACCAGTGTGTGTTCATGTTTGCTTTGCCCTCAGGCTAAGTAAACAGCGATCAGTGAGTCAGTGAATAGTGTCTTTATACCATGGCAGAGCAACTGTTTACTATAAAATATCTCCATGGTGGTCACGTATTAAGCTGCCTATGTAGAGCACAACCGAATCATTGACCAAGATCCTGTATATTTATATAAAAGGGTGAAATTAGCTACGTATACATTAAAGGGGATCGCTTTTGGAAAAGTGGATTTAGAGGAACGACATTTGCAAGCTAACTGGGCTCTGATGTAATTATCTGACTGTCAGTTAAAACATAAATGTGATTTTGAAAGCTGCGGTGTTCTGAATCCAATGTTTCGCTCAGGGCATATGCTTAGTGGGACATAATAAGCCATGATGTATGGGTTCACATGAGCCTGAGAGCTGGTTGGTCAGATAAGCACATCCATCATACCAACATCCAACTCATTTAGGACCAATGACAAGACACTTTAAGGAATACTTAATTAAATTGGTTGACACTAAAAGATGACCTGAAACTAAACTAGCACGTAGAAGCTCTTAAATAGCTCTTCTTAATGATTGTGCAATTTGACAGTTGAAAGTAATTTTAGTAAGTAATAGTGAAAGGAAAGAATTACAAAATAAGAAAAATCATTTATAGTTAGTACTTCAGTACAACAATGCTGTACATTTTCTCCTTGTTCAGTTTGGCAATGAAAAAGCCCTTTTTTATAACAGATTATAAAGATAAAAAACCATTTTAGTGTTTTTCATTTATATTTTAACTTATCTGAAATACATTTTAAACACTTAAATGTAACACAAACAATGTTTTATGGTAATTTCAGGTGATTATTATTATTTCTGTCCTCCACTACAAGCAGTCGTATATGTATATGAGCTTGATGAAGCTGTGAAAACAGTTATACTCAGTCGCCTCTCTGTCTCTCTTTTTATCTCTCTCTGTCCTTGTTCCTCTCTCTCTGAAACACACACACACACACATGCACAGTTATTATACAAGACACTGAAATGAGATGTAAATTTGTTTTGTATAGTAGAATTGCCTTCAACAATAAAACTTTTACATAATGCGTCACCTACTGAGACATAGTCAGATTTATCTTTCAGGCTAACTGGTGCAACGCTTTACATTATGGGTTGCCACCGGTCTTCTATGGATCTGTGACCTTTAACCTGCTGGTAGCCTAGGGGTTGTCTGCGTAGTGACCTCAGTTACAAGGGCACATTCCCAGTGAGAGGGTTCCCCAAGGCCATGAACACACACTTAGACACTCATAAATATGGATAAACGCACACATGCACAAAAACTCTCACACTGGGAAGGCCTTATTCCTTGTTTCTGAGTCAGCGAAAACACGCGCTCAGGCCATTTAACTCTCATAATGGAGATAGACTTTGAAGACTTTGCACAGTTTCCCCCCCAGAGTCACAAAGTCTGGATGTCTTTTATTAATTAGAAGTGATTTATGGTTAAAGTCTTTGGTGTCATGGTTTAGAGCGGTGCAAATAGGTATCATTAGTCTAGGAGGCTCTGGGTAGTGGCCACATATTCATAATGAAACCTTTCATTATAACCTCAGAGACACTCTGGTGATGTGGTTACCAAGGTGAATAATTGTACTACGTGTGTGTGTCTGTGTTTGTGTGTCTTTGTTTGCCTCTTTCCATTCCGTTCCCCCTCAGTGTTTTGAGAGGGAACGGAATTCAACACCAAGTTTGCTTGGTGTTGTAGTTATTATTGAGTTTTATCCCTGTATCATCCAACTATTTTCCTCGGTCCACTGTGATTGTGATAGACTGTTATGTCTGTGTGGAATATGGTTACAAACAGTTTTGTCATGTCGTCCAAATACAGAGCATCAGTGTAGACTGTAGGGTGATGTAACTGGTACGCTAAGCTCTAGTTTAGAGCTGAATTCTTGTGGTTTGTTGGTTGTGGAATGTGTGCCCATGCTGTTGTAGGGCCTGAATGATCCCATGTGTTCGTCAGAGTTGTGGTTGTCACTACAATCAGCTAAGTCCATGTAAAACTCACAGAACATGGATTACTTCCTGAGAGAGCTTTAATACGAAAGCCCCCAGTGATAATAGAGATGATCTCAGTTTGATGTTATAAACATTTATGTAATGTTTTATAATTTGATTACATATGTTATGATAACTAGGCAGCTTATGCTTCCAAAACCTGTAAAATTAAGTAAACAAACTATTCTTATGGTTTGACTCTGTGTTTGGGTATATAGCATAGCATGAGCAGAGTATCTAAAACAAGAGGATTAGAGTCTGTCACATTGTGATGTCAGACTGTAATGCTAAGTCCCGCCCAGACATTCACTGTCCAATCAGGGCTGTACAATTTTTCCTTGGGCAACACCCAAGGGTCATAATTTAGATGGCTTGAAAATGGTACAGTTTTGCATTCATTAAAATTACAAACAAAGACTTTACAATAACACTTAACAATGAGTAGTCAAGGACTAATTCTAATGATCACATGTAGATTAACAGTTAAACAATATAGTTGCACAGAAACTATAATGTATGTAATGTAAATAATGTATATCATTTTTAATTCTATAGGCCTACTGCAGAAGCAGCTGGTTGTGAACAATATGTGTTCCCAGGGGTGTTGTTTTTAGCTACAGTACAGGTTGTTAGTTAGGATCATGGGACTGCTACAAAACACAACATTTCTTCTTTGTCCGTAACTGATTAGCAAGATTACTGGCACACAAATGCCTCTGCGATAATACAGGGTTATTTTACACCGGACAGTCCCCCTAGGACACAGGTTGCAGGTGTATATTACATTACCTCTTCCCTTTAGCCACAGCTCATTAAGACATATAAATTACAATAAACTAGAACTTGTATATTTCTACACAAACATACAGCGGTGTAGAAGGTGTTGTAACACAATACCAGTAACACCAGTGGTCTTACTGGTATTATGCAACAAAATATTAACATAGTAACAAAATATGAAACAGAGCAGAATGTGTTTTGTATTGACATTGGGCTTTTAATCTTGGAGCTAGCATTGTTAAGATAGCAGTGTAAGATCTAACATTTAGCAGAATTATAAACAAGTGTTTCTGTCATTTCAACATTATTATAATACCTAGAATGTGTAGTCTAACAGCCAATACATACTTTTTTTTGAATGAATCTTCATAAAGAATAAATCACCTTCCGCCCTCTCCCAGAGACAGCATCAGAGAAATGCTTTTGTTTGTCTTTCAACTGATGATAGAGACCTGACAATGACAGCAGGACAATGGGCAATGGGAAAGAGCTGTGACAAACAAACCTTGTAATACACAATCACACACTACTGAGGGGCTAGAGCTATTGTTTGTTCAACAAAGTAACAGTAACTAGGAAGGTGGGGAGCTGGGTGGAAGCTAAAGTGATCATGTTTGTATGATCCATCATTACAACACTTCATAAGTATTTTAAAGCCTCCCATTCTGGGCAGGGTATTTCATGTGTAGTGTATACAGTACAGTACAAGCGTAATACAGTACGTGAGAAGTGTTTTGCTGTCAGCGCTCTGCCTTCAGTTGGCATAAGGTTTTCATCAAGGTCCCAGCACCACCGCTGTGTTTGGATGCGAACATTAAAGGTGGAGTCAGTCACTCTGGGGAAAGATTGTTGATATTTGAACTAAAATCTAATATCAAAATCAAAGAACAAAAAAGTGTTTTAGATTACAGTGGCACCACTTTTAAGTGCACAATGTGACAAAGAACAAAGTTTTGGTCATAAGCTATCGATCTTCTCACCTCTGGTATTATCTCAAAACTCGCGCCAGGGACCAATAAATACACATTGCCCCTTTAAAATACAACGAAATGGTCATTGAGGCTGCCCTGCACTCTGTGAGGTTTTGCCATGGTCTGTACCATACATGCACTGTTTGCTGGTGGGACTAGCTGTCAATGTGTTTCTGCCCCAGCGCCAGCCAGACAAATCCCTGCATATTTATGAAAAGTCACAGTGATTTGGGTCACGGGGGCCTCAGGACTGTTCTCCATGTGGCTTTTTAAGACCTCCAAGGAACGGATTAAAGGTGATGGAATGGAAGAGGATGACAGTGAAAGACAGGATGACTGATGAAGTTTGGGGGGGCTATTTTGTCTGGATCTGAGCCAGGGTTTTTTGGGGTAGAACTGTGAGTGCCAACAGGAACACCTCTGTGGCATTCTTTCTGCTTTCAAGTCCGGCTGGTTTCTGGTCTATTTTTGAGTCATTGTAAACAAATTCTCCAGCCTGGGTGTTTTTTGTAGGTGTGTTAAACAATTACGATTATACAACACTGTAAGCTCTGATGAATATACCAGGGCTAGTACTTTAACCCTCCCGCTGTCCTTGGATTTCAAATGCACTACCAGCAGATGGCGCAACCGCGGCACATCATAAGTCCATGCTGTTGTTGGCGCCATCTGCTGGTGCAACAAGGTGGTGCGTTGGGTGGGCTTGGCCATGAGGACAGCGGGAGGGTTAAGTGCTAGAACTACTTGACTTGTAGTATCACTGCCATCAACAGGCAGGTAATACCCACAGCTCCGGGCAAAAATAAATCTGTGTAAAAGTTATTTTCAGTAAACTGTTTTGCAATTTAAGATGCATCTGACTAACTCGCTGAACTCAATAACATACACATTACAGTCATTCAATATGATATGGTGCAGAGCACTGTGAAATTGCCAGACACTTTTTTGTTGTTGCCAGAACAAGTTTTGTTATTTCTCAAATAAAATAATGACTGCATTATCTGGCAGAAATCTCCCTCAACTCTCCCACTGTGGGAGCCTGCTCTTTGAGTTAGTCAGTGGACGTGTTCTGTCAAAATCATCATCCCTGTCTAGATGGCAACCTATGTTGTGAGCAGGGGTCATCGTTCAGCCCAGCGCATATAGACTCTTACAGAGATGTAGCGTGCATGAGTCATCCAACAGAAGACAGACAGCGTGCCCAGCAATGTGTCAGTTTTATATCTGTTTGTTTCCAAAACTTTGTTTGTGTGTGTCTGTGTCTGTGTGTGTGTGTGTTAATGTGTGTCTGTTTAGGTTTCAGTGTGATTCTGAGGAACCCTGCTCCAAGCCCGGCCAGCGATGGCATGGGTGGGACCGGGGAGAGGGACCACAGTTTGCCATTATTAGAGCTAACTGTGTCATTTCTCTATGGCTGGGCAATATTTGTTTAGGTAGGGGGGGGTCAGCCACCAGGGTCCTCCACGTGTTCCACATCACTTTGTTGAAAAGGAAAAACAGAGAAACAACAATGCCTTGAGAAATGTGCCTGGTTGTGACAATAGAGAAATGTGATTTTCATATTAAACCAAGGAAAGGTTCTTCTAGATCACCCAACGAGAATGGTAGCTTCATTCAGCCCCAAAAGTCCTTAAACAATCCATGTATACCATAGCTAGGTATACGAAGGTTATGAGTTCAAGTCCCACTAGAGTCACATTTATTGCTTTTGAAAGTAGCCGACTTCAACTGATGTTCAGGGATTATGTGCTGACCTATCTAAGTCATGTAAAGGGCAATCTTATATAAAGTTAACTGAAAACTAAATATAAACTAAATTATTAAGCATCCATGTATTGTATTATTCTGACCCAGATTAGCAGACATTGAAAAATATTACTATTCTATATATTTAATTAATTTTCCACATGCCTTGGGGTTGTCGGGGTGTCTGTGTGTCTTAAGTTGTAACGATGGCAGGAAAATTCATTTGTGTAGACTGTCAAAGCCATGTGTTATCCCTGGTGTCCAAGAGCAACTGAGCAACTCAAGGTCTCATCTTAATCTCCTCTGTAGCCCCATTCCCCTGTAAAACCCCCAACTCGCGAAGACAGACACACACACACAGCCCTGCATTGCTTTCGGCTAAAGCCTGCGTACAAGAAGCCTTCTACTGTGAGTTACGTGCTGTCAGCACAATCTCTGCCTGTAACAGGCCATTCCAGAGCGGAACAATTTAGCTAGTAGCTACTACAAATTATGTTGCACACACTTAACACATGTTCTTACTCTGGTGACCTTTGTGTGAGAATATTTCATGTTCTGTCCTAACACAAGTATACACACTTTAACAGTACAGTACTTACAGTACAGCACAGTAGCCTACATACGGTACAACGTGAAACGGAAAATGTGAAAAGTGTACAGAAAAATCCAGCATTGCTGATTTTCAAGAGCTGTTGATGAAAATGCATGACATGCAGTGTTATTTAGAGGCTTAAGATGGATGGGTGTAAGGGGTGTACCGATATGACAGCATAGTCACTAAAAGGTAGTACTGACAAAGACATTATTCTTTTTCTGACCTGAAAAATCAATTAAATCATTCGTAAATCAATTCAGTAAATCAGTAAATCAATTACTGATTAGTAAATCAATTAACTGAAGATAACGTAACTTCAGCTTCATCATTTCTACAACTGGGTAAAGAGACATGTTTTGACATGAGACATTTAATGTAGATAAAGTAAAATGCAGCAACATAATTAAGTAATAACTGTGTGAGATATTTCAAAAACATTTAGTATTTTTGGCAGGTCATCCCGAATGTTCATCCATCTTTGAATCATTGCACTGCCATTCTTCTTGTTTTATTAGTGGGTGCCGTTAAAGTGAATGACATCCCATCATGTTATAGCTAAGTTTCATGATACTGCCACCCGCTGGACCGGAGGGAATTGTAGCAAACACGTCAAATAGGACCGGCAGTTATGCCTCCCGTCAACATTACCGCCAACCGAAAATAAGGGAGATTTAAAGGGAAATCTCCCTTAAGTCTCCGGACTGGATGACAGGCATGGTGGAGACAAGCACAAGACACAATACGGGCAATCAGGGTGTAACACAAACTCAATATGTTTGTGTACAGTGGATGTGTCTGTGTGTGCACATGCAGACTTGTGTGTGCATGTGAGTGTTTGTGCTATTGTTATAGCTCACCTAAACTCCTTGGGGTGTTTGTTTTTCAGCTTGCTTTAGTAAACACGAAGCCACGAGCTAATTTCGTGCCACCACTTTCCCCGTCCCCCATACAGGTTAGTGTTTCACAGAAGAGACAGTTAGTTTTCCGCTCATAAACTGCTGAAACATAACAAAACTTTTGACCTCTCCTCTGCAAATTAGAATAGTTACATAGTTCACGCATTGTGTGCTTTGCAACTGTGCTTTGCTAACGCTAGTCCACCCTTTGTAAAGACAGACACTCTTGCTTGTTTTACAGACTTAACTGACAACTGAACCATACTGAGCCCTTGTATAACCCCCTGCTTTGACCCCTTGCAGTCAATTTGCTTCCTCCAACACAACTCTTATTAATTAAGATTCATTAACAGCTAAATGTTTTGGTAAACTGAAATATTGTATTATGTCAAATCTGTTCTCCGAGTCAATGTGTGGAATCACAGCAGGGCCAGTCTGTTGGTA
>JAODUG010066263.1:0-11181 GCA_027564795.1 Aphredoderus sayanus
GTTGTAACACGTGCAGAATGTGGCTTGGCATTGTCTTGCTGAAATAAGCAGGGACGTCCCTGAAGAAGACGTTGCTTAAAAACCTGTATGTACCTTTCAACATTAATGGTGCCTTCACAGATGTGCAAGTTACCCATGCCATGGGCACTAACACATCCTCATACCATCACAGATGCTGGCTTTTGAACTTTGATGTAGCGACGAAATGTGTTAACTGACAATGGTTTTCTGAAGTGTTCCTGAAGTGTGGTAATATCCTTTACACATTGATGTAGGTTTTTAATGCAGTTTCCCTGAGGGATTAAAGGTCACGGGCATTCAATGTTGCTTTTTGGCCTTGCCGCATACTTGCAGAGATTTCTCCAGATACTCTGAATATTTTGATGATATTATGGACTGTAGATTATGAAATCTCTAAATTCCTTGTAATTGTATGTTGAGAAACGTTGTTCATAAACTGTTGGGCTATTTGCTCACGCAGTTGTTCACAATAACCTCGCCCCATCCTTGCTTGTGAATGATTTCACATTTTATACTCAGTCATGACACTCACATCTTTCCAATTAACCTGTTTACCTGTGGAATGTTCCAAACACGTGTTTATTAAGCATTCCTCAACTTTCCCAGTCTTTTGTGGCCCCATCCCATATTTTTTGGAACATGTTGCATGCATCAAATTCAAAGTGAGTGAATATTTGCAAAACAACAATAACGTTTATCAGTTTGAACATTAAATATTTTGTCTTTGTAGTGTATTCAACTGAATAAAGGTTGAAAAGTATTTGCAAATCATTGTATTCTGTATGTCCCAACTTCTTTGGAATTGGGGTTGTAGATTAAAAATACTTTCAGAACCGTAAAAAGGATTTCAAATAATTTTCTCGTTATTTATATTGAAGCTAAAGGCTCTACTAACTGATTTACAATTAGGCCATTTAGCGGACACGTGTATCCAAAGCGATTTATAATGAGTAAAATGACAAGTATTACAAGGAGCAGATATGGGTAGAGCATCTTCCTCCAGGGCTCAAGCCAACGACCTGACACCTACACCACTAGACTATCCTGCAACTTGACTTCACAAATACAGTATAGCACCCTTTCTAGCTGATGTTTGTTTGATGCTCATGCAAGTGGTGTGGTGCTAGGTGGTTACACTGTAACTTGATGTATTTGTTTTTACAGTATCTTGAACTGCGTTTCAGCAAAGCTGTGCGCATCTGTGGAACTTTGACCTTCATCTTCCAGATGGTGAGTTTTATTCTAGACACAATAAGACATTTGAAAAACAAGCCTGTAAAAATATGGTCGTGATCTTTTTACAATATACAGATTTAAATGTGCAAAGTCTCTGATGTAGTATTTTTCTCTACAGGTTATCTATATGGGAGTTTGTGTGTATACACCTGCCTTTGCCCTCAACAAAGGTATTACCAATGTTCATGTGTGACCTAGGATCAATATGTATGTTCAACTTTAGATTTTCTTGTACATGTTTTTATATCTAGTTACTGGATTTCAATTGTGGGGAGCAGTGTTGGCCACTGGACTAGTATGCACTTTATATACAACAATGGTAAGATCATATAAATGTTTGAATTAAGTAAATATGTGTGGTATTGCATATTCATCCCTGTGGGGTTTGCTTGTTTTTGGCAGGGTGGGCTAAAGGCTGTGATCTGGACAGATGTCTTTCAGACTGTAGTGATGTTCGCAGGACAGTTGGCTGTGATAGTAGTGGGAATAAAGCAGGCTGGAGGACCATCTCAAGTGTGGAGCAAAGTCTGGCAAGGCAATCGTATCTCTGGCCTTGAGTGAGTCCATGGGTCAGCTAGGCCCCATCTAACACAACTGCTGTGATGTAATGGTCATTTGTGGAATAAATATTTATACTATCCAACCATATTTGTCAGAATATCTAAAGTTGTCTGAAATACTCCATAGTATTTTATTCCTGAATTATAGACAATTTATTGTCCGTAGCCATCTCACTAATTCTATAAATATTTATAATAAACCGTCAGATTCTTGTCTTTAGCCTGAATCCAGATCCTACAGAGAGACACACTTTCTGGACTCTGGGTGTTGGTGGGGTCTTCCTCATGCTTTCTCTGTATGGCGTGAACCAGGCCCAGGTCCAACGATATCTAAGCGCTCGGACTGAGAAAGAGGCTGTCAGGTACTGTAAGAGGAGGTGATGTGAAGTGTGTATACGTGTGTCAGGGATATAATGTTTATGTTTGATTTCACATAATTATGTGATGCTAGTTAAACTAGGTTTCTAAAGCCACCTCAAAGTGTTTAGTAATATGTTATTTAAAGTATTTTAAAACATATTGGCCTGGTTACATATACATAAATAATATTGTTAGTATTTTGCCTCTGTCTCTACCACTTTTCTCTCTTGATCTTTCCAGTTGTTGACCGCATCAGTGTCTTCTTTATTTTGCAGGTCGTGCTACATGGTGTTTCCCTCTCTGCAGGTGGCTCTGGCACTAAGCTGTGTGATGGGCCTGGTGATGTTTGCACTCTACTGTGGCCACGACCACTCCCTTCCAGTAGGCATCACCTCAGGCGACGCGGTAAGTTCCTGTTGACATCATACTTTACAGCTATTTGAAGGTTGAAGAAGCGACAGCTAGCAAACAAAGAATGAAAGAAAGCAAGATTGTGCACATATTCTCACACATATTTGACTTTCTGTTAGCTGACAGATGTCTGACTTTTATAACAAATGGATCTACATATTTATTTATAGCAGCTCTAAACTCCCACTGTAGTTTGTAGCATGCTATTTCCCCATGTAGTAAGGATAGTTTAGAGAAGAGTGGGCTGCAAGGTCTCAGCTGAAAAGCCCTAGGTTGTAGTGTATGATGCAGATCCTCGAGCAAGATCCCTAACAATTCCTGTTTTAGTATGAAGCTATACTCACTCTTAAAGATATAGTCAGTGATGGTAGGGAACATTTTTGATATTTGAACTAATAAACACCTCTCCCTTCGATGCCATAGGGTGCTTCCCCCTTAAGTTGGACATGGGTTTGTTAAGGCTGTGGTAGTGCTGTCAAATTGAGCGAAAATCTCCCCCCAGTCTGCTAGCTTCTGATGGCGTTCGCTGAAAATAAATCCAGTGTTCCTACACAGCCCTGGCTCAGCACCACACAACACTGTTGAGCTTAGGTGTATTTGTTTTTATGTTGAGTTCAAATATGAACTGTCTTTCTCCAGCATCGCCTATCCCACTTTTTGAAAAGCCAAATTGAACTTTCTAATCACAGTTTATGTTTTGTGCTACTCCGCAGATGGTGTTGTATTTTGTCATGGACATGCTGCAGGGTTTTCCTGGATTGCCTGGCCTCTTTGTTGCTTGTTTATTTAGCGCTGCTCTCAGGTAAGGGCACAGAGTGTGACACTTGTTTTTTTATGCACATAACGCGACAATTAGCATAAATAATGCACTCCCACAACTATAAATGTATTATTGGGAAATACTGTATATTATACTGTTTACTATTTTTTTTATGCAGCACCATCTCTTCGGCCTTTAACTCTTTGGCCACCGTGACGATGGAAGATCTCATTAAACCTCACTTTCCTGCAATGACAGAAGCAAGAGCTACCTTGCTCTCCAAAGCCCTAGGTTAGAGCTTTTATAATGCTATGTTATTATATAGCTTTTGGTGTAACTTGGTATTTGTACACGCAAACATATAATCATCTTAAAGGTGTAAGCGGCAAAATGTTTGAGAACCACCATTGTAAGCATAGAACTATATGGTTGTAAGTAAGCACACTTTGGACTCACACTTTAGAACTACATAACATTGTGATAATATGCAAACGATGTGTGGTCAACATGAATCAATTGAATTACCCTTTTTCCATAAGCAGCACTGTCTTATGGGCTGCTGTGTCTTGCCATGGCATATCTCACCCACCTAATGGGGGACTCTGTCTTACAGGTAACTACACATCTGGAACAACAATTAATGAAATTAATAGGATGATTACATGTAACTTACATTTATTGTAATTAAAGGCTTTTTAGACCGCAGGAAGCTTTGTGCATACTGTGTGTAAATCTACAATATTGACACATCTTTTAAACCCATTGGCAATGGCAGGAGTAGAGTATATTTGGTCTAGCTGTCTCGTATACTTTACTTTTGAAGTTGTATTCTGCAAAGCGATCAATGTGAATGTGAGGTTGCGGTCATTAAATGTCATGTCCAGTATTTCACATTTTCATGCGTTGAGTGTATAAATCTCCACGCCTTGCCTCACTGATAATGAATTCATTAAATAGTCCTCCTGCACTGTGTGAAAAGCCCTTCACTGATATACTTTAACCCCAGGTGGCTTTAAAACTCTTTGGAATGGTTGGTGGTCCACTTCTGGGTGTCTTCTTCCTGGGGATGTTCTTCCCATGGGCAAATTCCATTGTGAGTTGAAAACATATCATGTTAGGGAGCTTATTGATTGGCTAATAGTGACTGTCTTACTCTAGGAGGCTTTGACTTTCATTATTTTCCCAGGGGGCAGTGGCCGGTCTTGGGGCCGGCCTTGCTATGGCTTTCTGGATTGGCATTGGGAGCATTGTGACTCGTAGCTCTGGCACCAAGTCCCAGATCTCCAACTGTACAGCCACACTTCTCTCAGGGAATGTGACCATTGCTATTCAGACTGCACTGAACCACACGGTGACCGTACCTATGAGGTAAGGCGCGCACACACACACACACACACACACACACACACACACTGTCAGGTCATTGTTTATATTTTAATATGGTCATCATAAATGGACTAATCATGCCCATCCATTTTTTATTTTAACCCAGGCCCACTGGGTTGAAATGGTTCTATTCGTTGTCTTACATGTGGTACAGTGGACTCAACTCCGTCACTGTTGTGGTAATTGGGCTGGCAGTTAGTTTTCTCACAGGTAAGGTAATAGTCTTACAGGTAATACATTTTTACACAATTATTAGATTTCTATTTCTAGGTATAAATAAACATGTTAAAATTTGTGTCAGTGAGCCATTGTCAATAAGGGTACACATACCCAAATGCAGGTGACGTTGCCTTGCCCAGGACCTCCAAATCTGGCTTCTTCACCTGTGTCCCTGTTCCTGATAAGTGGAGTGGACATAGGCTGATCAACTCTGTGAAAGCGATGTCTTACTGCATGAGAGAAATGTCACCAGATACTGTAAATGTAATTTTTCAAGATAGAATTCCACATAAAATTTTTGTCACCAGTACAATGTGAAAAAGCCCTAGTTCAGTGCATAAATTAAAAATGCCAATATTCTATTCACCAGTTCAAGGAACATCTGTGCAATAATCATGATGTTTATAATAATAAATCAATAATCAGTCGTGATATGTTGCACATGTCAATGGGATGGATTGTCTTGGCAAAAGTGCAGTGCTGACACAGATTGTAACATATTTGTCAACAATATTTGGAGTAATAAGCATGGCAGCGAACTCCTTTATTTTATTTGTTTTATTCCAAGGTCCAATGAGAGAACAGGATGTGACACCAGGCACCATATATCCCCTTGTAGGAAATCTTCTTTTTTTCCTACCTGAACACCTCAAAACTAAAATGTGTTGTGCAACTCCACTGGGGCAGAGAGTAAGTTGTTTTCAATAAAATATGTTTTACTACCCTACTTTTCTAAGTGTTAAGGTGTAACATTTGAAGATACTTGTTACTATGGTGATGAAATGGGGAAAATGCACACTCACATTCTGCATCAACCACAGACCATTATTTTGCATGTTTTGGGACTTCCTGCTTGGCCTACAACAATAGCCACCTACAGTATAGTTAGTCAGCCTGTAGAGTATGTGTCTTTTATTTTATGTGTTTTTTTCTCATAGCCACCACCCCAGCAAAGGACATCACAACAAAAGGAAAACAATGGATTGGCCATACCTCCACAAGAAGGAACAATGCAGGAGGAAAGCGAGTGTTTTCTCCCTTATACACATGGACCATTTATGGAGCATGAAACAGCAGTGTGATAGATATCAAAGTCTATACAAAGAGCACTTGCACTAAAGAGATCAAGGTTTTGAGACTATGTTCTTATAGAGATTCTGCTGTTATAATTAGTGCTTTTTTACAGGGCTACGCACTTCATTGTAAAACATTCTCTCCACAATGGAAATGGCATATTGACTTATTGAATGTCCTTGGTATCTTTTGAAGCCTTGCCTTGCCGTGTGCACAATGTTGCTACCACTAAATAAATAATAGAACCTACTGTGCTGAACTTATGTGAATGTGATGCTTGGACTCTGCACCAACAACAATTTCTATTTGTGTAATTGTTTAGAATACTGCTACTGTTCTGTATCAACAAATACATATTTCTGGTAGTCTGAATGAACTGAGGTGTTCATTGCCACAGTCACATTTGAGAGATCTTGTCTGAACTTTGTGTTCATGGCCTATGCTCCTATTAGAAAATGTTTTGTAGACAAAATAAAACACATTTTAATAACTGATTAATATTAATCGATAACGTGGGAACATTTTGACTGTGAAAATATTTCATAGGCCTAGTGTTAAGTGAATAGAGATTAAGTCCACATTCTTGTTCTATACTGTTCTTGTCACTTAAAGTTATGAAGAAATTAGCTGTTTGTTCATTTTTTGTTTTTTTTGTTTTTACAAAATATAACAAATTAGGTTACTGGTTAACTCCTGATGTGAGAGACGAGCAACTGACTATACTGTATGGCCATCATTCAGAACACAGCATAATCTAAATAAGGTGTATAGCAAGGGAATGTGTGTGTGAATAAATAGAGCTACGTTGTTTAAATCAACTTTGAATTGTAATATAATTTGCCTCAGCTGCCAGTGGAACACATCAACGCCACATTGTATAGATGCAAAACAAGATAACATAATGACATAAAACACCCTTCACACTTCCTTATAATAAAATAACATTGTGTTTGTAGGCTACTGTTTACTGGTGCAAACTTATATATTTATGACAAGGAGAGCTGTTCACTGAATAGTAGTGTATTTAAAATACTAACAACAAGACATTGTTATGGCTGGTAGAAAATAAGAATGTGGCGGGTTTATAAATGGAAATAATCACAAGTACAGTAGGCTAATAAACAGTTTATTTAACTTTCATTGCCATTATGTTATCCACAGACAATATCTGTACCACCAAAACATTATGTAGTCATTTTTGACAGTCAAATTAGTCCAAACTAATCCTAAATTAAATTTTGCATACTAATAGTGTTTCAGTGTCATATGCAAAGGCAGGCTGCACCAGAGACCTGTAGATAAACTCGGTGTTTGTCCTTTGGCTGCCAGAAGCTCATCTTATTCCAGCCAAGCTACCAGCTTTTGCTTGGTCCCAGTTGTGTTAAAGAGAAGCTGCACCTCCTTCTTCAAACATGAGAGAGTGATTTTCCTTGGTTATCAGTTCTGCAAATTGAATTAGAACGGTTAGTTACCTTGGTTACATTTTCTATGTATTTTGTTACTAATGGCAACAAGTATTTATCATTTGTTAAAACTAAAGCATGAACTTATGAATCTTGACAGAATCTTGTTAGAATGAGGATATTTTGGATATTCTTTGCCATTGTTGGACTGCACTACACTCAGGTTTGTGAGTGATATAGCAGCAAAACATTGTTAATTTAAATTCTTCAGTTAATTTAAATTCTTCTGATAAAAGTTTTTTTTCCAGGTTCAATTGGCTGATGGAGGTAAATTCATTTTATAGTATCTTAAAAAGTGATTTTGCTCTGTTGGAACTTTTAAACAACAAGCCTAGCTTTGATAATTATGTGTACTGTATTAACATGATGTGACCTCACCTACTTGATTCTGTCTGGGTTGATCCTATTTCAGGGAACTCTACACAAGTATATTATGCAGTCCTAACAATCGATGAGAATGTGTTCGATGTGGTTAAAGAAATTCTAACAGGATTTGATGTGACCAATGGTTCTGGTGCATCGTTCAACAGCCTTGAATGGACAACATGTAAATATTCATCCTACATACAGTAAATACTGCAATTTGTGCTGATTTCTGAACATACAAATGCAAATTTGATTACATTTAATTTGTTTATCAGCGTGCACAAATGTGTCGGGTAACGCCAAATGTGTGTGCTTACCAAAGCACATTTGGAGCAGCCAAACTTGTGCCGAAACTACATGCTGTGGCATAGACACCACCTGTACTATCCCCCTAGGATCACAGCCGACGTGTTATCCAGAAACTAGAGGTATACCATGTGTATGTGTGGTGGGGGGTAGTTAAACTTGATTAGCCAATTTAGGCTACACTTGTTTAGCTTTACATACTGTATCTAACATGAATTTCTTATAGTTACTATCAATGTCTCGGCTACACTGATCAATCAAGTGTATACTTCGTCACTGGCAAACATGAACTCACACCAATCTACAGAGCTGAGTAGTAAACTTCTTAGTCAGGTAAGTGGGGTGGAATGCAGTGGGCAGCATACAAGGTACTCTTACATATAAAGAGCTCTACCTTATGATCAATTCATTTGTGAGTTTTTAAACTTCATAATGTACTGTATAATGATGTTGCGATTATATTGTTTGACAGTGTATTTTACCATTTTAGACTCCTATGAATTACAATAAATGATTTTAACATAATCAATCCTATATTATTTCCCATGAACACCTTCACTGTAATGATGACATCCACACTATCCAGTTATCCCAAGTGTTAGCCTGTCATTAATCGTATGTGATAAGATGTTTGCATGCACACAGTAAAAGAGGCTACCCTGTTTACTTACTTTATTGTAATTTATAATGGGATACTTGAGTGTCTATCACCTATTGCATGAAGCCCTCCTGTTGGACTATGCCATTTAAATTACATTTAACATAACCCACCTCTTTTTACAATCCTTTATTTAACAGGTCCATTACTGGCACTATTGACAATAATTATGCTTTCATAATTTGCTACACTCTCCTTTTAGTATGTGAATTAACAATGCTTTTATTCACGCCAGTAAGCTTATTGTTATATCACAAAGATAGGTGGCATTATATAACTTGACACTTGTGTTTCAGTAAAAGGCTAATACGGTTTACAATATTGTTTTTTACGTATGAATACCAGAAAGATATCACTTTATTCATTCCTGATGTCATATTATTAATTGTTGATAAGATCCCCTACAACGTCCCCTTGCAACTTTCAGCTAACTCCAATATTCAACAAGTTGGAAGGATTCGACTCACTGAAAATAACAAATTTCAGGTAGGCATTATTAGCATGTTATCAAATTTATTTTGATTCAACGACAGTATGGCATGTGTTTTATAACTGAAATCTTCATTATTCATTCACTGCAGGTCTGGGAGTTTAATTGTAGATTTTGTGATTAATGTCAACAACCCTATCACTACAGAATTTCTACTTAATATAACACAAAATATGGCAAACACTATGAATGCAGCAATAACTCTGGTGACTACAGGTACTGTATACTACACTGTAAATGCCATTCAACAGACAAAGGTCCAGTTTAGGAAATTATACCTTAAAGAGCCAGACTGAAGGCCAACTGACATTTATTGTTTCATATTAGAGAAAAGTGACACCTATTCTTATATTTTTCGTTATTCAAACTCCAAAAATTGTAAAACGGGACACATACGGTATGGTACATACAGTACAGTAATATAACCAGTAATTTGCTCATACACTTTATCTTTACACAGGTTTTGTTAAGATCGTTGCACCACCCAATCCTGTGCCCCTCCACAGTATAATCAATATCTCATGCTCAGCACAAGACAACGCAACGCTGACATCAGCGTGGAACATAACAAAAAATGGGAACGTGTTCAGCCTAACTAATGGCACCGAGGCTACACTGACCTCAACAGGAAATAATGCAAAAGTTCAGATCAACACATCAGAAACCTGGGATGGTACTGTATACATTTTATTTTGGCAACTGAGGCTTTAATGGAGAATATAATGTTGAACAAATATATGTCACCCATATATTACTGGTACTGTATATTAAGTAAGTATTAGTTAGGCTAATTACTAAGCAATATTTATTGTAGTTATACTGTAGATTCTATTAAGGCCATTTGAAGTAATGTATTGCTATCTACCATGTATTGTATATTACACATTAAATCTAGATCAATTATTCATTCATTACTGTATGCCATCTTATCTATTATCTTCATGACCCATAACCCTGATTCATTTCAGGGTTGATAACCTGCATCTTCCAGCCAATTGCCCAGCCAAACAGTACCAGCCATGTATCAATCCTTCACACAGCCAGTTCAACCCTAGATCTAGCACTTATACCAACAATATCTACCAGCACTTTCCCACAGTTCCCACACTGCATATCCAGAACAATTCAAGTTCAAGTTATATGTACAACCCCAATTAGTACAGAACCATACACTATCACATGGACAAACAGTGATATTTTTCCAGAGACATCAAGTAAGTTCATAGATAGGGCTCAAACCATACAGTATGTTCATATTGCGATTGTTGATACTATATTGTTTTTTTTAGTGGATTGCCTATTACTAATTATTTGATCTTAATCCTACAGACGCTTCTGGCATCATCACTTCTGTAGGTGTAGCAACTGTTGACTGTGACACACAAATCTCATCAAATGTAACATGCATATTTACAAATAGGCTCAACCAACGTACAAGTGGCACACCTCAAATCAATGCCATATACAGTATGTTTACATTTTTACCATACCAATTTAGTTAGGATGAAAATAAAAACAAACATGTAATGTAAAAATGTATGCTACAAGCATGGATATTGAAATATTGTCTATAAATCATATGCAGTATGGACAACCTTGCTCAATTAGATTATGGTGAATTGATGTATATGCTGCTGCTGACATTTGGACTCTTTTAAAAATAGGCAGTGACAAGTATTGTCTGGGAGATGGTGTTTGGCCAGATACCAAGGCGGGCTTCACAGCACTACTGCCATGCACTGGGAAAGTGGGACAAGAGAGTAGGCAGTGCACTAATGGGCCAACCCCAACATGGCAAGATGTAATCTCCAACTGTGTCAAGGTGGAACTGAACAATATTCTGCTAACTTCAAAAGTAAGCATTTAGTTAA
>JAODUG010066263.1:11281-34831 GCA_027564795.1 Aphredoderus sayanus
AAAGTAGCAGTTTATCAGTCCCCGTTTTTCTCCTTATTTTCCTGTTGCACAGCTAACATACAGTACAGATATAGTAGATGAGAAAGAATGACCCCCATTGATAAATGATGATGTATTTATTTAGGGTGAAAATCTTTAAAAAAGAGTCTTTGAGGTAATTTCCTGCATTTACTTCTGTGACTGACCCTCCCACACCCAGATCCTGATTGGCCTGCATTACTCTCTACTCCATTTGTATTACTCAAAGGCTCCCATATTCCTGACCCTTGATCTTGCAGCTATCTGCCTGTTTTTTCACTGCAAACAATGATCTGGGCTGACATGCATTTATTAAATAAATGATCATTCTGTTACAGGATCTTGGCAAGGGCATTGGAGACGTATATAAAAGTGCTGAAAATGTAATGTCCAGTCTCCAAGCCTCCACTAATTACACACAGAAATTGGATACTACAGCTGATGTCCATACATCTGTTAACATCATCAGCAATGTAGCTAATGTAGCAGAAATATCAAACCTAACATATCGCAATTCTATAGCAGATGTAAGTAGCCAATCTTGGATAAGTTCCACCCACTAACACTTATTTTACAATTCTGAATACTGCATTATTATGTAGTGCTTTGAATGATTTAAAGTTGTGTCTTTTCAGGACTTTGTGACAGCATCTAGTAATATCCTGGACATACAATATACACAATTATGGACAACAAATGTTTCTGTAAACTTTCTGAGTGCTGTTCAGAGCATGATATCTCAAACAAACATGACTAATGGAATCGCGACCAACGCAGCAAATGTTGTGGCTGTGGCATGCTTCAATACACCAAACTGTCAAAATAACGTTTTTAATAACACCGTCTCAATACACAATTCTTCCATAAAAATAATTGGATTCATAAACCTGGGAAACAATTTGACCAACTACAACGCAACAAATATCAATAGCATTGTAGTGTCAGCATCAATTGAAAATCCAGGCAATAATGTCATAATTCAATTTGATCAAATTAAAGTCAGGCCTCCCAACTACTTAGTACAATGTGTCAGATGGGACAAAAACAAAAATGATTGGTCACCTGACTATTGCACATGGGGTGGTGCAAGTAATCCAGGATACTGTGAATGCCAGACCAAGCAAATACAAACACGGGCTGCTGGGCAAACCCAATCTGTATCTGCCTCCTTTGCTATTCTCATGTCAAGATCATCACTGCCTCTCCCATATTCAAATCAGTTAACAATGGGTGGTCTAATCACGTCAATAACTTCTCTCATTTTGTGCCTGGTCATAAACATTTGTGTCTGGAAAAGTATTGTCAAATCAAATAGCTCGTACTTACGCCACATAGCCCAGACAAATATTTGTCTGTGTTTACTCATTGCTGATAGTAGCTTTTTTGTAAATGAGTTTGGGGTTCCCTCATCCTGGTGTCCAGTTCTTGTTTTTCTGAAGCATTTTTGCTTTCTGGCCATGTTTTGTTGGACGTTGGCCTTATGCATTATTCTTCTCCACCAAACAATGTTTGTTTTCCATGACCTGAGCAAAAAGACTTATTTGGGAGTATCCATTTTTCTAGGATATGTAATTCCAAGTTTGATTGCTTTTGGCACATTTATTTCTTATGATAACGGCTCAGAAGACAAATACTACAGCGCTGATACTTGTTGGCTTATTTATAAGGGTCTCCTCCAAGGCTCAATTCATGCGTTTTTCATACCAGTCGGTATAATCGTCATGTTCAATATGTTCAGCATGGTAGTGGTCGTCATGAAAATTCTGGACAGTCACAAGACAGCCAACACATCTAAAAAGGAACCTAGTTTTGTCAAAAGCATCCTGAAGCCTGTTATTGTCTTGACTCCAATACTCGGGCTGACGTGGGTTTTTGGATTTGCCGTATTTTCAGTTGATCTGACCGCTGGAGACTACGCCTATGCTATCAATTATTGCTTTATTGGACTTAATGCATTCCAGGTATGAATATAAACCCATTATGTTGTATTTGGATACTTTTGCTACTCTTATCTTGTTCAGTAACATGCTTCATATTTTTTCCAGGGTTTCTTCATTTTCCTGACAACATGTATTTTAGATAACATGGTACAGTAACTTATACGTTAGTTATGTACTGTATATAAAAAAATCTGATGCATTTATTTGTGTTTCACAGCTAGTAACTTTTTTCCCCCCATTCAATTTGAGCAGATACGAGGTATTTTGTTTAGCTGTATCACCACGCAGGTGAGTACAGCACCCAATTGTGTTTTCATTCCTCACATTACAGTGTGATTGCAGCTAATGTGCTTCTATTGTTCTTCACAGTCCCCGTCATTTAGAAATACCAGTACAACAAACTCAGTCTCATCGCTGAAGAGGAAGTGAACACTGCATGCATCCGAAGCCACTACCGTCTCCAAGCTCCATGTGTCATTCATGGCCACTGGGCAGCAGTCCTGTCCCCACACCACAGCTACATAGATGGGGACTCCATGGCATCTTGTGCATCTTGTGTATGTGTGACAATTTTAATACAAGCTCAATACTATGCTTGATACTACATGATGCAATATATTTTCTCTTATACTGTATATGGTATGTATATGTTATTTTGTAATTACACTAATTAATTTACATTGTGTGGCACTTATTTAAGATATATCCTTTTTTGTTTGTTGATAAAACTTTAAAATGAAAAAAGACAAGAAGAAAATCTCTCTGATTGTACTGATGATGGAAATTTTCATTAAAATGTAACGTAGACCAATGCAGTTTGTGCTAAAAATTGGTTGAGTATTTACAGGGGTTATCAGGGATACAATTACTGGTTTATTAAGTGTATGTTATTATCTCTTACCTTCAATTACGCTTTTATCTTGTACCTGTTCTGTCCACTCCTCATCGGTGTCCTCCATGCAAATGTCTTCATTTGGTACCATCGTGTGTGAGGACTCCACACTGCAATATTCATTATTAAAACAAGATACCGTAAACCGGTTGAGAGACTGGTCGTTTATTGATTCATTGCTTTATACCTTTCAAGGAAACTAACACAATCCTCGTGTCCATATATTTCTGCTATTCGTTTTGGTTTGTCTCCGGTAAAATCCTCCTTGTCTACAGGAGCATGGAGTGAGTGGAGCACACGTAAAACAGAAATATGCCCCGATTCGGCTGCGAAATGAGCAGGTGTCCAGCCATGGTCAGTTCTTAGGCACGGTCTAGCCCCATTCTTTATGAGAATCACAACCATTTCCGTATGTCCTATGGAAAATGAGCCAGATCACGTTATTTGAAGACTGTGAGGCGTTATTTTCTACGAAAGAATGTATTTCAAACACGAACTATGTTTCGTGTGAATACCTTTAGCTGCAGCCCAATGAAGAGGCGTCTTGTAGTTCCAATCAACATCTCGATGGTTTGGATTGCAGTCCTTTTTCCTAAGGATCTCCTCAACTAGATGAACATTACCTGTTGCTACAGCCTGGTGAAGTTCTGTCATTTCTTTAAGACAAGTTTGCTAAGCAACGTATATCAACACAAGATGTTGACAACTGCAGAGGTCACAAGTCTTATGAACTGCTGCCACCTAGAGGCCAAATGTATTTGTTAAAATTATCAGATTGTAGGCTATACTAGGTGACTGCTTCTGAGGTAGCACCCAATGGCATTGAAGAGGTGTTTTTGTTTTGATCTTATGCTCCAGGATAGCTGACTCCACCTTTAAAATGTGAACTATAATGATATTGTTAATAAAATAGCAAACTATTTTGTATGTGAAAATGTAGTGGCGTAATAGCATCCTGAGCAGAGAATGAAATTAAATCACACTCCCTCTGCGAGTGTTGTAACCGGAGGTCCTCTATTGTTTTCATACCCAGGCTCCTAATCTGCACGAGTAGTGTGTGGCCCTAAATCATTTGTTTTGGTTCGAGATGCTTGTGTGCTTAGTGTGACATCTATGTAGAAAGTCATAAAGACACAATTTCAGTCAATGCTTTTTTATTTAACAACGAACTTCATGGGACATTTTGGCCTCTGCTGCTAATCACACTCCTATTCTGAAACAAAAACGAACAATAGTTAAGAGAATTCTGAAACCTTTCAAAATTACGAGCTAAAGTACTGATTTCTGTGGATGAAACCAGTGTGACAAAGATGTTTGTTAGATACAGTGTGCCCCTCCCACACCTGAGTGCTGGCTCACACACACTCCTGTCGACCCCTCCGCCAGTCAAAAGTCAGTGAGAGCCCTCTGGGTCAACCATTCAGCCCAGTAGAGAGAAATCTAAGAGAATTAAACAAATTAATGATGGTGTGTACATCACCCCAGCTTGTTTGTGTACTGGAGAGACTTTCTCCAGGTGTTAAGATCCAAAAATACATTACTGAAACTAGCCAGAGCCAGGCCTGCACCACTGTGCTCCACATGCACTCACTCACTGGTTTTTTAACCATTTGAGTGATTTAGTCAGGGGGAGATGACACACAAAAAAGATTTAGCTAAGGTACATGATCTTGAATTAAATACATTTGTATTAAATTAAGAGTGTGCTGTGTTTCTTACCGCAACAAAAAACATTTGTCAACATCTTTTCCATAAGGTATACTGTATACTGACCTTATACAGAACCATGGACTGCTGATACACCATCTCCTGCACCAAACACTTTCCAATGTTTTTCCATCATTTTGTTCAGTACCACTTCCCCACAGTTCACACAAGCTGTATATTGAGGAATCCCACTTTCCAAATTGTGCTCCACATTTAGTACGGTCACTCTGATTGGCTTATCAACGAGAAGGTCATAGAATTCATCTAAAGCGTAATCATCCCAGCTCCCTTGTGATTCATCAAATCCACTCAGTGAACACAAGAAGGCCTGAGGTGGTCTCTCCAGCAGCGATGGAGGGAGTGGCCTCACATCACTGAGGTCAACTTCAGACTCATTGCCATAGTCAATGAACAGCACAAACAGATTATTGCCAGTTCTGCGAATAACCCAGGCTCGAGACCACTGCTTGTCTTCTGCAAAGAGTGCAAGACAGGGACTTCCGGGACCCAGTGCGTCTATGCTTTTTACATCCTGCTTCTCATCCGGTCCCAGTTCCTGAGCAAGCCTTGATAATTTGTCCAGCTCCTCGGAGTTGGCATACTGACACCAGAAGAAGTGGGGCCCTACAACACAGGACGTATAAACCTCATGGGTCTCGTACTGTGAAACTTCTGGATTTATGTACCGACCGATATTAACATTTTGATTAGAGCTATTAAGCCGAGTCACATTGGATTCAGATTGATCCTCTAGCAGAACAAAGGTATTTGCCAACTCAGTGCCTTGGTCCTTTATTACAACATCCCAAATGTTTTCAGTTTCCTTGATGAACGTACATGCAAAGGTCTTTTCAGGATTGTCCACTGTGGCCATTTTAAACACTGATATTCCCTCCTCATTCCATTGTTCACGGTTGTGGCTTACCACTCCAAGTTTACAGGGAATGCTAAACCTTGGATATGTGGCACTCATGGCGTCAAGGGTACGCGTTTTGATGCAGGGAATCGTGACCTCATTGCCAAAGTCTATAAATTCCACAAGAACAGTCTCGTTTTCATGTTTGTGTCTGACCACGGCACGATACCAGGAACTGTCGACAGGAAACTCTGCAGTCACTACATCACCGATATACAGGTCTTTAAACTCAAGAGGTACAGCATTTGGTGACTGGGACTCAGGTGACTGAAGTGTTTCCACAAGAGAGTACAAGTCATTTTCCTCCTTTTGCAGCTGGACAAAAAAACTGTCTGGATTGTTGAAATGTGAAATGTAGACATCTGTGCACAGTCCCTGTGTGATGAGCATTGGTGCTATGTCTGTGATTCTTGTACTGCCTGAGCTTTGCTTTCTACAGCCATCGGAAGTATTTACACGCTCAGCCTTCGGATGTGAGGTGCGAGATGTAGACTGTCCATCTCTTCTCTGCTCAGGTTGTTCCTTCATGCTTCTGTTACTTTGTGCTCGACAGGTCTTCCCTGGGCTGCTCGACACAGTCTCTCCCTGGTTGAAGGACAGACACTGGACTTGTTCAGTCTCATGTCCTACTCTGGTCTTTGCTATTCTCTCTCTGACTTTCTCATTTACATTTAATGTGCCATCAAACAGTTCAACAAGGAATTTTCCCTGAGAGTCTTTGGCAACAACTGAAATGGAAAACTGGTGGCCAACCGCATGTTCTCCAAACCAGCTATTGACCTCGTGTGGTACAACTGCAGGAACATTGAACAAACCGAGCAGTACTGCCTGCACTGGAACAGACCTGGCTCTAGTCGCTTCAGCAGGAAATTGTTGAACGTCAGACTTGTTTACTGCACTGGTGTTACCGTAGTCCACAAAGTGTACATGTAAGTTTGGATGAGTCGCTGTTATTTGACCTCTGTACCACTGATCATCGGTGTACCTAGCAAGGCACATGCTGTTGACTCCAAAAGCTTGATCTGTACTCTCTGACTGTCGAAGCAGCTGTTCAATATCCTTTATTATCATGTCAAATAAATTACCATTCCTCTTCAGATGGCAATAAAAGTGGTTAACACTATCTGAAAATGTTATTTCTACTTTTTCTTCTCCACCTATTTCTATGTAATAAGAGGACAACTTGTATGCATCCGAGGTCTCTGGCTCATTCAGTTCAGTGTACAGTGGCTCCTTCTTGATTTGTGACACTTCACTGCAAGATTTTGTGCCAACACAGGTTCCTCCTGTCCCAGCTTTTACTGGTACACTCTCAGAATATGGCAGCACATTTCCTTGGAACTTCTGAACACTTAGACTCTCTCCACCTTGTGCATCAACACCTATTTGACCGTCAAGTGACCCGGGGAAGGTCAGCGGTGTGAGAAGTTGAGCCTTCACTCCAAAACATTTGTTTATGGGTTCAGCGTCAACTTTGAAGAGTGTAACATAACATATATGTGTGTTTATGTCGTGATGTTCAAACTTTGCCATGACAACTTGGTGCAGGAGGACTGATTTCAGATAATCAGTTTGGTCTTTGGTCCATACCACGCCTGGCTCTTTAACAGTGCTGAGGGAGCAGAGGTATGTTACAACTGGCATTCTGAGAAATCTTTCATGCAGCGGTCTGAGGTCACCCACTGGGACAAATTCCTTCCTTCCAATATCCACGTAGAACACCTCTGCAATATCATTGCCAGCCACTAGGTCGTGCATCAGTAGGGAACGATACCATTTACCATTTATGGATTTAGCGGCACAAGGGGAACCGCATACCTGCGGCAGCTGATCTGAAAATGTGGAGTTTTCCTCATAGTATTGTTGAATCTGCACCGAGAGCTTCTTAAGAGCTGTAGAAAAAATGGAAAGTCTGCAAAAAATCTGCTGTGTATTAGTTACCTCTGTGACCTCCACAGTTTCAAATAGGTTTGTTAGCAGCTCAGGATAGAAGTATTGGTCAGATGCCTCCTTGTTATGTTGCTGTTGTGTAGAACAAACCACAGCGCCCTCATTATGTGAATGCAAATATGACAGCAAGCGGTGTCTGAACTCTTCTGTAGGGATCTTATTTGCATACCGAAGTCTGTGCATGTGGTTGGAAACGAGGAGAATCTCAAGGATAATTGTTCTTTCTGGCATCAAAACATCTTTAAGAACTCCATTAAACCTCTTGCCAGGCAATGATTTCAAAAACTTTGTGGCCCTTTCAGACCATACATGCATAGGAGATGGAGATACAACATTGGCAAGGACACAGCATTCAGTTCTTGGCGCAGAATCTGTCGTGCGTTTGTCATCAATGTCAACCCATACTTCGACAAATCCGCGGCTGTGGTTTAAGTTTACCCGCTGGATGAAAACATGGATCTCTGATCCAGGTGCTGGAAGTTGAGACATTTTCCAAAATGTCTAAACATCACCTGAAACAGTTTATAAATATTCATGTTAAAAAGAACAACCAGTAGTAGCCGATGCTTAACATTTGATAATTAGGTTACATTGTTTACTAAAGCCAATCATATTGACCCAAGTTGCCAGTGGTGAACAGTTCGTCGGATTATTTGTTGACCATTTCTCATTTACTCTAAAATAATTACATGTAATAATAACAAACAATATCAATAGGTCTCACCGTATTTGAGGTCTGGTGGCATTTATTTGGGGACTTTGTGTATTTTCAATATTAGCCTACATTAGAAGGCAGCTAGTGGACTGAATGTCCGGTTAAGAACAAGGAGTAGTGTTTTGGATTGGATTGGATAATTAGGTCAGCTTGGCAAACGCTGTGTTCAATACACAAAACGTTTGCTAGGTTGAGTGACTTTTTGTGAATGTACACTGCGTTTCGTGGGCGTGACTAACCACAAACAATGTATGTTTTTATTAGCCATGCTGAGAGATGCAATCCAAAATATCACCATCCCTGCAATATAAATGGTTGTTAAGTCCACTGGAATTTCTGAAATATGGCACACCACACTATAGGCATATTCCTGTCAACACACATTACGGTTACACCCATGGTTACACCCCCTGACCCCTTTCTTTTCTTTTCAGAGGATCATAATATAGTTTCATCATTGTGGCGTAGGAGCCAACCCAGCCTATGTTTTTCCTTGATTGAAAACAAGCCACGTGCCCACTGGATGGTCCACTGCCCGCATGTAAACTGCTGTATGACTTTAATAAAGGTTTGACGATAGTACAGACCAAGATTAAGATTATGATTATATTTATTATGGAGATAGACCTACTGATAATCTCCCTAAAACTTTTAGATTGTGTGTGTGTGTAACCGGGCTCGTTCCGTTAAACCACACTCTCTGTCTCTGACACATGGGACGCTCTGGCGTAGAGAGACACACACAATAGCATATGCTATATAAATCTCAAAGTTGATTAAATATTTATTATATTTGAAAAATACCCAGTTAGACACGAAATAAAATAAAATATATTACGTACAGCCAACACTGTATCTTATTACCCGTGTTAATTTGACAGCATTGGTTGGTCAGATTGCTATTGGCTACACACACTGGGCTCTACGTACAGGCGGCGGCAGAATACTGCTATGGTGTCTATCTCATATATTGAAGGCTGTGTTAGAAATACTAGAAAGACACCTTGTGAACACAACAGAAAATAATATTTACTTTCTCCACTCCACAAACTGTAGACATGAATGACTTCACTGCAGATGTCGCATTGCAAAACCGTGCCACCCTTGACCACTAGGCGACACTGTTCACATGTATCATATGTATATTCTTTTCAATTTTAAGACACTTGTTTACTTAATTTTACCGTAATAACTGTATATATGATTAAGATTAATGTGGGCGCCTCCTAACAATTTGTGTGTTATCCATGTTTGTCTACTCACAGTTGACCACATCAAAAACCTTTCCTTTATAAAATTAAGTATTTTTGTGTGTTCTACAATAATATTGTATTTGTAACTGGCTCAGTAATTTTAATCCAATTCTTACTTAACTATAATTGTTCATTTGTCTGTGATTAGTATGTAAGTAGCAGCCTAGCTCGTGTGTTTCATTAAATGCAATACTTTGGTAAAGACAAATGATAAAAGATTAAAGATACATAATTTTCTAAGATTAGCAGTATTTTCTTTGTTCTATTGCACACATATTGTAATTACCTGTTTTGTTTTAACACTCATGATTTACTAACTCCTCCTATAGATCATGTCTTCTCTGAAAAAGCCCATTGATGTTTTATTCATTTTAATCACTACAGAAGTAATTTGGGTGCAACACATGCCACATGTATAAAAGAACCAAGGAAATACAGTCACTTATATTTTGATTTCTCATATTTGATATAAACATTTACTAGACAAAGATTCTGACATAGCAATTGGATTAGACTGTATAAATAATAAAGACATTTCCACAATATGGGGTTTGGTCTCTGGTATGCTGTATATAGAACAGTGAAAAGTTTCTGCAACTTTCACTATGTTATGAGACTACAAGCGGACAGCCAGTCCACGCTTGCATAGCCTAGAAATGGGAAAGCAGAACCGCTGAAATGAGAGGAGCATTTCCACAATAGCTTTAACCTATATACATTACCCAGCTGCCACCTCAAAATGAGACGATCTGTCAAACAAAGATCCGGTATCATTAATTGATGAAAATGGAATAAATAAAATGAGAACTTCAATAAAAAGGTATTCTTTACAAAAAGTGTTGTACACAGGAATGCAGTGCGTCTAGTAAACATTTATGAGGCTTTTTCCTTCTCTTGCATTGGAAACAGAGCCCCTCTCACACATCCCTAGAGGGGGAGCTCTAGAGGTTGAGGTCAAAAGCCAAGATTGTGTTCATTTTGCAGTACTCTTCATTTCTGTAAACATATTGATATGTACTATGTGACCTTATTTGAATCTAACTAGTGTAGGTGAAATCCAACCAGTTGTATGTTATCACTGAGAATTTGGCATCTACAGTATATGCACACTTACAGTACTGTGCCTAATATTGGTGTTGAAAATTATAGCCTTTGTCAAATTGTAGCAGTACAATATATTATGGTACCAAGAGGGGGGGGGACTGTAAATATATTTCTCCTATTCTCAGAAGTCACTGAAACGAAACCCTAATTCAACATCTGCATAAAAGGCTCTTTCTTGGAGATTAACCAATAACCAAGCCAGGCGTCTGTCTTCCAATAAACTCAAGTGGCACACATACACATTTATGAATGGAAGGGCGCGTGCTGCCACATTAGGTGGTGCAATGTCATTTGAGTCACATACTGTACAATCCCATGCAACAATACTAAACAATCTTTGGAGGGCTTCTGTTTGTGACCCACCTAAGGATGCAAAAGGTAAGAGATTATATTTTTCGACACGTAATATATGCATGCAAACAACCTACTCTTCTGGTTCCATTTTGTGAAAGCATCTGGAACAGACACAGACCCTTTCTATTCTCCCAGAGCTACAGAAGTCTGGATAGCAGAGACAGTTACAATTATCATAGGAATTATTGTATTATTACTATTATGTAAAGCATAGCTTCAGCGGTGAATATTTGGGATTCTAAGTACTGCAGGAACATAATTTAACGCGATGCTCCATTGATATACATGCTAAGGTTGAATGAGAACATAGAGGGTTACTGTGCACAACTCACATTGGCAGGTTTTAAAATATAAATATGATATTGTATAGCTATATTCAAAATTATTCAGCATTTGACATTCTCATGCATACGACCACAAGAAGCAAGTCCATTGAAAAATAGTCCAAGCAGTATTTTTTTTCCTGTGGAAATGGCAGAGAATCTAATGAGACATTAAAATGTGTGCTGCTGTCCAGTGTGTGTGTGTGTGTGCGTGTGTGTGCGTGCGTGCGTGTGTGTGTGTGTGTGCGTGGCCACGGACGCGGCGCGAGCACGCTCACTTCTGCATGTCACACTGCAAGAGGAGGACGATGGAGGGGTCACTCTTGGCTGCCTCCTTGAACTCCTCCAACGAGATCTGGTCATCGTTGTTCTTGTCCATCTTGCTGAAGATCCGGTCCACCCGCTGCTCTGGTGTCAGTCCGTCCTCGTTCATCTTCATCATGATCACGGTGCCCACCATTTTGTAAATAGCCTGTGAACAATGGAGGGAAAGTCTGTTATAATTATACACTGATTCACTCTGCTCAGGTATTATTCATGTAGCACTACACACGGAACGAACCATGCCGGGATGTGTCAAAGTAAAAATACAGGAGCATGTGTGCGAGTTTTATTGTGCAAAGTGTGAGGTGATGTCTGTCACACAATACATAGCAAATTACATCAATTTGCAACAGTTTGAGACAATCAGATCGTTACAATAACCTGTGTTCAAACTGTAGAGGGAGCTGTTGCTGCAGTTAGGTGTTTGGTCGTTACTCTTTTTAGATGCATCTGATATTGAAGGTTAGACCACAACCCTGAATGTAATGTTTTCCCGTGGCCTGGCAACTGAGTTCCCCATAACAAAAGTTGTATTCGTTCTGTGATGGCCTACCTCGATTATCTCCAGCATTTCCACCCTGGTGATTTTACCATCACCGTCCAGGTCATACATGTTGAAGGCCCAGTTAAGTTTCTGCTCAAAGCTGCCACGGGACGTGATGGACAGTGCACAGATGAACTCTCGGAAATCAATGGTCCCATCGCCGTTTTTATCAAAGGTTCTGAAGGCATGCTGTGCGAATTTCGATGCGTCACCATAAGGGAAGAACTGTGGGTTTAGAGAAATACTCATCAAGGCCGTGAAAAGGTTTGCTTCTTGTGGAGTCAGTATTAGTAAGCATACGTCTGTATATGTAGGCCTACTTGAGCTCAAACTGTGTTAGGCCTATTAGGCTATAGATTAGTTTACAGGTCACTTACAGCGTTTAAACTATAAAGCTGTTTGCAGAGACGCACAGAGGTGTAGCTATGCACGCACCTTGACATAAAGCTGCTGAAACTCATCCAGGTTGAGTCTGCCGCTGGGGCAGTCTTTCAGGAAGCCTTTGTACCACTGCTTCAGCTCATGTTCATTAAACTCTGTGTTCTTTACCAGATCCTCCATCACCTCAGGGGTCAGTTTGCTGTTCTGTTTTCCCATGGTTCCTGGGGAGCGGGAACACGTAAATAATGTATTTATCTGAGTCAGGGCGTCGACAGCGTGAACATCTTGGTGAGAAGGCACCACGCCTTTTAATTTTCAGCAGGAATACGGGCGCAAGTGTTGGTTTTGACTGGCGCCGATTGTTTGTTGCGTGTGACGCGTGTGTCCTATTTCTGCTGCCCGGGCGTGCACACACTGACCTCGATCGTCAATGTCAGCAGAAACAGTTAATCAAATGTTCGACCAGCGCTATCAAGTTTCCATACTACCACTGCCCTATAAACTGACTATGAAAACAATACCAGTGCAGGCTCTGCCGGGCAGTGAGAGTAAAGCCGGTGCCGTACAAGCAAAACAACATGCCATCAAGAAACACATAGTAGCCTTCTGTAACTCGGAACTAAAGGTTGTTTCCTGCATAATTAAATGGTCAATCAATTTGGCTGAACGATTGAGCAATACATTATAATGCTACTTAGCAAATTCAAGTAAAATGTTTAACATAACCTGGATCGCTTTGTTATTCACTAAAGGCCCACATAATGATACAACTTAGAATCTCAGCATGCCACACTAGTCTAAAGCCCCATGAATTATTGATGTATGATGTGGCAAATTAGATTATGTGGCTTCGAACGCGTCTATTCTCGATACACAATGTGACAAATGAGACATATAGGCTACCATGAGAATATGGGTTTAACGCATAATGTTGCAATAATGTCTACCCCTTGAGACAGACGTAGCCTACCACGTCTCTTTGCAGATGCATGCCAGCAGGCTGGACAGCTCTACAAGCAGACTGCATTAGTTTGGGCCTTTAAGAGCAAATAGCAGCAATATGTGGTGCAGTCAAAAACAGTGCAAAGCTTAATATTGGCCTTCTTCAGCACTGTAATATAACTAATAAGACCGAATGTCAGCCAAATTACAAGCCTGGTTCAACTCCTAATATCTAAAATAGTATACACAGGATGACCTTGAGGACAAACATTTAGCAGGAAATGACAAACAAAATGTTCACAGACCAGGACCATTTTCGACAGGCTGATTCAGTATTTTATCATGGCATTGCCATCTTTATTGAAATCTCTGCTACAAGCCACATGTTGTCGTGTCATTGTTTTCAACGATAAGGACGCAGAACATTTTATTTCATGCATTGTGCAATGACACCTATGTTGTGTCGGTGAGACGCTCGCCACTGCATTCCGATAGAAACGACGCAGTGAGAGCAGTCAGATTAGAGATCCTGTTTCATGGCATCTTTTCATTCGGTAAAAACATGTAAAAATCCATCCGATGGGCCATTTTTCCTGAAGACCAGGCACATTTCTCTTCAGCACGACAAATAATAAAACGAATTAATTACGCTAATTGTGATGTTATTTTTTGTCAATTTGTTTAGTGGTTTTCGCTTTGAGGCCAAATGATTCGTTTTAAGGATGCGCAGGTGCCAAAACCTCTCCCCGATAACATGCCTCTCATCAATCTCGTTTATTCAAAATGAGAGAACATATAGAATGTTAGATATCTAGGCTATATTGACGCCAGCTTTTCGTTGTCTTAGCCAACTAAACACAATTATATTTTGACACACACATTCCATTGGTGACATAATGCATCTGTAGGCAATTATCCCACTACTCACCGTGTTATAGTGCTTCTATTGCTCTGAATCTGCACTGGCTCCTGTAGAGTAGCCTCCAGAAAACCCGGTCCGATTGATACGTTTCTCCAAATGTGATATTTGTCACACAAATCGCCTTCTTTAAAATGCTCAATGATTCTGTGTCCCGACGAGCTTTCTGACGAGGCGCAGCAGGGACCGATCCCACGCTAGTCTTCGACTTCGGTTCGGCGATGCGTCTGCAGGCGCGCGGCGTCACCCGGGTGCATCAGAGACTGTTCTTAAGTTCACTGATTCTCTTCGTGATCCTGAATTGTTGAAGCTATTGCCTGCAACGCAACAGTAGCAAATGTAAAATATGATCTTCGTCACAAAAAGCGAGTTACGCTACCAGGGAATGAATGTTTTATTTACGTTGTCTGTTGCAGTTCTCCATGGTTCATGACGCTCTGGAGGGTGGTTCTATCCAAACCATAATAGAGATTAAGCTGATATTATTGAATCTATCGCAATAGTTATATATTAATAAATCATTACCATATTCAGTCTTGTGTGGCCTATAAGGCACCATTTTAATAAAGCAACGACATAAGCTAACCCATAAAATATCTAATAACATATTCATAACAATTTCACTGAAATACAAATAACACGACGCCATTCTGAACTGTATAATTAACATAAGAGCAAACTCATTCATTCAAGCTCGATTTCTTAATTTAATACTCACAATACATACACATATGATTTCATTTACATCCCACAAACACAAAAGCAAACAGTTAAATACATAGATAACTTTAGCACCAGTATAGAGTATTGACCCACTCAGATTCTCTATAATTCGTATTGATAATTATGTTCAAAATAAATCACCTTAGCTTGATCTCACTAGGCATGGCTTACATGTAATATTTTGTGCAGAAGCATTCACATACAAAGGTTAATTGGATAAAAAATAATGCATATTGTACACCAAAGTGGCATACCTAAGCAGTACTACATTATATTCCCATATAGATAGCAATTTAGCTTTTCTTATCTCTGACACTTAAGTGCTTGATAGACATTGTAAACCTCGGTTTTAACACTGATGCATTTAAAAACATACAGTATAAATTGATAATTGACTCTTAATGGGTACAAATGAAGAATCAGCATGTTAAATTTAACAAGCTTGCATATTGAATATTATTTCACAATTAAAATGCTCTCATAATGTATCATTGTCTAAGAAGAGAGCCTGTTGATTTTGCTATGTGTGCTCTCATAATGTTTAGTTAGTAGCCTATACTGTATTTTCTTTTGTATTAAATAAAGAATAATGAATACTGTGCAAAGTGAAACTTCTGTACAGTTACAAAAAAAAACAGTATCAAAAGGAAAATGAGCTAAATATAAAATGGATGTTTCAATCTGGATAACCTGGATCTGGATTACCTTTGTAATAAGGTGAACATAACGTCAAAGTCTACCATGTATTTTCCTTCAACCTCAAATGAGGAAAGTTGAACAGCTATAGGCCTTTGTTGCTCATGAGGAGATTAAGGTACAAACCTGAATGCCAACAAATTGCTTGAGTGCTTTTTCTTCACTGGCCTTCACACACTGGCAGGCTACAAGCACAAAACAGTTCTGTGCAATAATAATAGGGGGTTATAATTAAAAATGTCTTTACCAAAAATCATTTAACATGAGCGCAAAAAGCTAAATTGGGCTGGATAGGCGATCACATACATCATGGAACGTAAAATTGGCATAAAATACATCACTGGATTCTGAGTTTTCAGAACTTGGTCTGCTTTAGCTTGTCGATGTGGTAGCAAAGCTTCAAGGCTGGCCCGAGCTTCAGTCCCAGGTATTTCATGATCATGTCACTCTTAAGCAGTAGCAATGCATTTCCATCTATCTCCTGTAGTAGCAAAGACACAGTCAGGTGGCATCATCATAACTCAGACAACCATACATCCAAACAAGTATTTATAGTAGTGATATTCAACCCTGATGCTGGGGATACGGCCCTGGATCTATACTGTCTCCCTGCTCCAATACACCTGATTCAAATGAATGGGTTGTCATCAACCTCAGCAGAAGCCTGATAACAACCCATTCATTTGAATTAGGTATGGGACCAGGGTTGAATATCACGTATAGGCTTCCACCCAGTTGTTCTCCATTAAACCTTATGGAACAGCATCAGGTTGAGCGTAGGTTATTACAATTGCTTTGTTGGCGTTTGGGTCAGATTGGTACAAGTTGATATCACATGCTTTTCTTTTCAGGCCAAGTGACATCACCTCACACACTGACCAGGATGCTGTTCCTGAGATGAGAAGGCTGGCTCTGAACTAAACCTACATGTTTCCGAAAGACATCTGCATGAGGGCCGAGGGCCTGGGGGTCCGCGTCCCTTACAAACCAGACAACATCCTCCACAGACCAGGTAGATGGGTCCTTATTAGGGGGGGCCTTGGCCTCCTGCGAATCAGCAGATCCATTATAGCCTCCTGGGAAAGTAAGCCAGTAAGAGAGAGGGGGTTATATGGAGCTTTAGGACCTCTATAATTCAGTTTGTGTGGTCAGTTGCTATGTCTGAAGGAACATGAAAGGGTTAGACTAATTTTAAAACATGTCATTTAGCCAAAAGTCCTCTAAAAAAGAATCGTGGTGTGAAACCAGCCAGGCAAATTTGGACACACAGGTATATCATTTCTAGATTGTAACCAATCATCTCTGACTTATCTTCCCCACTCCCAGTCAAATAGCCAGTCAAGGTCAGTCATGTTCAAAACACCAACTGACCACATTGTTAATGTTCCTCTACAATAGTGTTTCTCAACAGGGGTGGTACCGCCCCCCAGGGGGCGTTCAAAGGACGACGGTGCGCGCTGGAAAAGGAGGCATTGAGGTGTCCTTGGGGGAGGGGCGTTTGTTTTAAGGTGAGTTTACACTAAGAGTCATAACAATATGAGTTTAACTCATTGAGGCGGGATGCACCATTTGCGTGCTTTAAGACCGGGTGCGACGTCTCCCTTTAATCGGACGAGACGAGAGCATGTTTTCGTTTTGTTTTCAAGACACATGGAGGATGAAATGCATTGTGGGGAAGGCTAACTGCATTAGTCATTATGCATTATTAGCGTCTGTGTGGTCCGTAAAAAAGTTTCCAAAGCTAATGCTACTGGCTGGAGATCTCATCTGTGCGCGGGGAGTGACAAAGATGCCGAGTAGCCTACAGCAGTTAATTTGAGGACTAAAACAACAATGAAGATTCTGACCAAGATTATGATGTGACTGCTAACGCTAACCAATGCTCACTGAGTGAGAGACATGGTTGAGGAGGAGGATTATGGCGTGTTGGCCGGATTTCACAATGACTGGAACCCATGGAGATAACCATAAACTGGAGCTAACCTCCATCCATAATAAGCTAATAATAGGCTAATCATAGTAATAAATGACGATGACGATTAGGCCTACAATAATGATGATACAGTAAAAATGTATCCAAAACCAAAAAATGGATAACAACTATAAGAAAATAAATAATACTGCAATGTGTAGAAAGTGTATTTTTTCCATTTAAATTTATAATTCTTTTTATTAAAAGGTATAGTAATCCATTGTAAGATAATACACTGTTGGGTCAAATTCACCAAATAGTTCTCTGCAGTCTGCTATGTTGCAGTTCTCGTTGCGTGCTGAAAACCCTCTCCTGTATGTTACTTCTACACAGCCCTGGCTCAGGAAATTGGAACACAAAGTGTTGCTTTACAACAACAATGTCATTTGCAATGTGTTAGATTAGGGCAAAAGCAATAATTTATAATATAAGCCAAAGGTGTATGCCGCTCCCAAATGCATTTTATTTTATGCTTCTATATGCTATAGAGGCTAGGAAATAAAGGTTTTAGTGAACATTGACATTTCTGTCAAGTTTTTAAGAAAACCCTCAGGCACTTCTATTCACATTACTTTTTTGTTCCTGGGAAACTAATTAACCTGTTGTCTGTCAATCAGTTTTGTGCTTTTTTGATTCCATTTGATGATAACAATAAGAACATCATAACAACCATAATAATAATAATCCTAATCATTCATATTCAGGCCAATTAGCCTACATCTTATTTGATAGGGAGCAGTAAGGGACCTGGATAATGGATAGGGGGGCACTGGCCCAAATAAGGATGAAAATCACTGTTCATCGTACAGTGAACTGGGATGTTGACAGGAACCCAGTGCATGTCTGACTATCTGTGCTACCTGTCCTGTTGTTCTCCAGAAACGTGTTGGGACTGCTGGAGGTTTGTCTGCACATGCTCATGGGGGCTGAGCCCCCGTTGGAAAACTGCTGCGATGATGAACGGAACCCATAGGACGACTTCGGTGAGTAGGTGGAGCTTATGGAACCGAACGCAGAATCCCCAGGGTCCACAGAGTAGCGTTTGGCGTCCGATTGGTCCAAATGATACTCCTCAGCCATAGATGTTTCAGCTGTGTGTTACAATACAAAGACGTGTTAAGGACAAAAGTGAGGGTTTGACAATGACATCCTTTGAGCTTCACTTTGAACTTGAAAAGTCCTTGAAACCCTGTTTACGTTTGAAAGACAACTGTCCATGAAAGTGTAGATGGCTGTAAAGTGAGAGTTAGTGGGAAGTTAGCCTCGCGAAACCTTACTGATCTCGAGAGCTCCAATTATATTTCCCCGAGTCAGTCTGGAACCCCTTAATGCAAACGTGTCGGTCAATGCATGAGGACAACAGCAGCGTATGTTTCGGTATCCACCAGCCCTCTAGCTGATTTGAAATGTTCTGATCGGGTATTAGGTATATTATGTATTAACACCGCCTTTATCACAAACGCTTTTGTATTAAGGGTGACTGATACTCGTGGCAAAGTCAAACTGTATCTTACGAGATCAGAATTGTGTCATGAGGCTAGTCCTGTGAGTTGTAGAGAGGACGCACCCTCTGAGGTTCAACCCAAAATAAGCTGGCTTCAACCACAAGAGTAATTCCAGACAAGGAGTGTCCCTTTAGGTACTGTAGGAGGGAAGAGCACAGTACCGTCCGACTGGTAGGAGCCACTGTGCTGTGTGATTGGCTGATCACTGAAGAGGTTTTCACAATGCAAGCTGCGGCAGAGCTTCTTCAGAAAACGCAGCACGTAGCCGATGCTGTTCACAACCGGAAGACTCAGAAGGTGCTGCTTCCCATCGAATGTGGCTGAAGTTCAAAGAAACACGAGTTTACACAGTCGTTTTTGAGACACAGAAGACTAACTATTCCGGCGTGCAACACATCATTGCTTTCACTCATCAGCACCTTCAAAATAACACTGACTAGTTAGAAAAAACACCACCTCTAGGGCAGACATTTTGGAACCACTGCAACATATTGTTGTGTCCTTGTGTACTATATAGCCCCCTCATTGCAAGTAGTGGTGCAGGATACCCACAGAGGCATTGTGTTATTTTTGTCACATTGTTTGCAGCTGTAGGGCACAACATGCTTCCTTTATTTAGGCCACCATATAGTGTATACAGTTTACCGGTAAAAATAAAATGGCGGCATGTTAGTGTAGGGAACTAGTGCAGTATTTCCCAAACTGAGTGCCGTGTCATCCTAGGCCAGCAGTGCCATGCTAAACAACGGCTCTTTAGATACCCTTGAAAACTATATACAGAAGCATATTCTGAACACATTAAAACAGATAAAACAAACTATTATACCCAGATATTTTAAATGTTTTCCTTTCTTAATAATCTTTCTAAAAATGTGTTTGATGCAATTATGTCGATAAGGAGACCTTATTGCTAGAGTAACACTTCATGTAGTAAACCTCTCCACGTGTAGTAAACAGCTGAAAAACCTCATATTGGAATTGGAAAGTTTAAGACAGACAGATTTGTCAGAGGATTTAAGAAGACTGCTGAGACATCTCAGGCATCAGCTGAGACACCCGAGGCCTTTGAACCACTGGGCAAAAAAAAAAAAACTACAGTATCTGGCATATGGCTTTTCATACAGTGGTGGCTCAAGAGACATTTGACATTATTTTGTAGGTTTTGGATGGGTTTTGGATGTAGGTTTTGGATGTATTCCATTTTTTTTTTGTAAAACACGTACGCCTACATACTGCAAAAATGTAAGCTGTATGTGAAATACCTAGAATGTTTGCAAATGTGTAGTTGACGTAAATGAAACATCTATCATTATCACCTCTTATTCTTCACGGTTGATGGTCATTTTGAATGATTTGGAACAAAACTTGTTCATTCAGTACAGTATGCCTATACCAATCAATGAATTAAACAGGTTTAATGCAAACAATGTTTTTGTTTCTTATTTTTTTGGTGCCTTGAATTTGTTTTAAATTAATATTAACGTTTGATTGACTAAGTTTGGGAGCTGCTGCACTTGTGGACATAGCTTATACTTAAAGTGTTACTGTTCAGTATACTATACAGTACTGCTCTCTATTTACAACACAATGCAATACAATACCATACTATAATGAAATACTATTCCTACTACACTATTATGATAAAATATCAAGTATCCCATCAAATGAAGGGGTCAATGTGTCAATAAAAGAAGAAAAAGATTACATAAAGCCTTCTTAGAAATGTGTCCGTAGCACCTAAAGGGTTTTTCTAAATACCTGATATTTTTTCTCCCCCATAGCCTTGTGTGAGGAGAGTAAACACTGCTTTCTGCTGGAAGGCACTGTCAATACAGCCTTGGACAGCCTGCTGCAGCACTACAGAGGGCCTGTCAGGTCCAAAGTGGTCTGGGAGCTGCTGGACCTTCTTTCTGTCCAGGTTGGGTCCTGTGTTGGCCTGCTTGTTGATATAGATACAGACTGGTACAAGAACACACACACACACACACACACACACACACATGCGAGACAGGCAGAGCGGGAGAGAAGAGGTACGTTTAAATGATCCTTCTTGAATTAATGTGTTTGATCAAATTAGTCAAGTAAATTATACTTAAGTACAGTTTCGTCTTAGGCTAAGGTAAAATAAAACATACTTAGTGTAATTAGTGTAATTCTAAAGACAGTATCTACTATCTCTGAGTATGTTATAAATAATGAATTTTGAGTGTTATCCAGCTAAGTTATAATGGATTCAGTACTATGGAGAGCTCCATTTGCACTCATCAATGGCGTGATATGGCTTTATCAACTGTAATAAAGCCATATGTTGTTGTAGACTTGTCATAGAGACTCATCCACCATGTCCGTTTCATTTTTTTGACCAATTCAATCAATCTTTAGCTTGTTTAAGAGATCAAGGGAAGCTTGAAAGGAATTCTCCATTGTCTAACTCATTCTACATTTACTGTGTTATGGTGGCATGTGTTGGGATCACTATCATGTTAGTCTGGGGGAGGGGGAATTGAATCATCATTCTATCTAAATTCATTCAGATCAGAGGTGCGGTCCCAGCCATTGCCACATTGTATTGGGAGCACACTGTGGCCTACCTGTGAGCACCTGGGGCGTAGCAGAGTGGGGGATGGTGGCAGCGTCTTGAGGGATGGAGCTCATGTCTGGTTCTGGAGTACTGCTGGGCGGGGAGATAGCCAGAGGAGTCATGACCATCCTGGGCTTCAGCTGAAGACGTTTGAAGAGAAAACAAGCTGACTCTCTTGTTCAAGCGCAAGAAGAAGAAGAACGGCATACTAAATGCTGCAGTAATCTGCACTTCCTCTGACCCATGAAGTACAAGTAATTACAGGAATTGCTTCACTATATTTAGTGGTTTATAAATCACAGATCCCATTATATCTGGTGGCAGCAGGACAAAGGCTGCAGACCCTGAAACATTTGGGTCCCACAAAATACGAGGGGCACAAAAACTGTGTGTACACATGCATTTTTAATAAACAAGCTGCACCCGTCTCCATCTCCTCCCTGTTCCCCCATCTGGCTGACCTTGAAACCGGGTTTTCTCCCCCTCTTCTTGGGCACTTTGAGAGGAGGGAGGGATTCAGGGTAACGGTTGGGAAAATCCATCTTGGCTACATTGCGGAGCGGGGGTCTCCCTCTCTTTCTGCCCGGTATCTTCCCTGACTGGCTGGGGAGGAAGGAGGGAGTCACTGCAGCTGATTGCATTTCACTGTTGCTGTCGACTTTCTGTGCTGTTGCTGCAGGTACACTCATTTGGAGCTGGAGCACGGTAGGTGGAGGGGTTGGGAGTGTAAAGGGGGACACAGGAAATAAACAACCACCAATCACTAACAAACAAGTAAATAGATCATAGGCATCAAATGTATAGGCGGTGGTTAGTAGGCTGGTATTTCCCATTCATAACAATCAAAAATGCATTATATTAATATGGTACAATACCACTGATGCAGAGCAGGGAGAGTGGAAATAAATGGCTTGGTGGGGCATAATACACATCATTAGCTGCTCACAGTATACTCAGTGGAGCAATGCAGCCCGAGAAGCAGCTTTTAATAGAGAACCATAGTCAAACAAAACAAAGGCAGCCATGCATGAACTCTGGAAGAAACAGCACCTCCATGCTGCCTTTAAACACTAGACCACAGGGGCTGTTATTACCTGATGTCTTCTATTGTGAATGCCTGAGAACCAAGCCCTTTTGTCTTAGATCCCAGAAGCCTAGATATGGCTAAAAGGCGAAAAGCCTTCACAATTATGTGAAAGCCATCTTGCCCCGGCTACAATCTCCCTCCTCTCCGTCTCTGAATACTGCTGCCGCCGCTGCTGTTTGGCACACGGGCTGCAGACATCTCATTAGACTAATGCATTCAGCAGTGGCAGAGGGAGGGGAAGGTTGACTTCACCATGGCTACAAAGCTATGAATTACCATTACGGTGACAGCGTTTACCCTGACGTTTAAATAAAAAGCTACAAGGAGAGAAAAATGTGGCACGTGTCGCGTTCAGCTAGCTTACCATAACCAATAAGCCGTATCCTTAAAATGATAGCATGCATCTTCTGATCGCAGGCATATTTTCCGATTCAATCGACCAAGACTACTGTGGAATATGCAAACACATTTCTTCTTTAGTGCACTTACCATCCGAGATCGAGGGGTTGCAGGAGTGTCCCTTTCCCTTGCTTTGCTCGCTGTTTGCTTGCTCCCAATAGCAGAGCGATTCTCAAAGCAAGGCAAATTCCACTGTAATGCTCAGTCTACTATGGTAATACTGTGTGCTTGTGTATGAGCTAGAGAGAGAGAGAGAGCGAGGGGGAGAGAGGGGTGGTGTGGGGGGGGGGGGGGGGGGGGGGGTT
>JAODUG010066275.1:0-10236 GCA_027564795.1 Aphredoderus sayanus
GTGTGTGTAAGCTGTAGAATTAGGTTTAGTGCCCTCTATCTGCCACACAGAGCTAGTGATTTGGGTCATTTTGACCCAGAGTACATTATGAGGGTTAATGGAGGCCCCCCCTCTCAGCTCCTCCCTTCCTTACGCTCAGCTGTTTTAACCCTCCTCTCCTCGTGTTTCAAACGCACTGCCTTCTTGCGCCAGCAGATGGCACCACCTGCTTATGTGTTGATGCCTTACGTAGACTTATGTCTGTGTAGGCTGTAGAGTTAGAATTGGCGCCTTCTGCTTACGCCTGATTTTAAATTGATCGGGTAGGTAGTCATATGAAAATACGTTTTATGATGATCTCATGAGACTGGCAATGTAACAACAGCCAAGTCCTTGTTAATATTTGGTACGCTATTGCACTGAGACAAACACAATGCCTTATTTTGTCCACTAACTCCTCCAGATGTACAGCAAACTGTGTGACAAGCTGGATGAGTACCACAAACTGGTGGAGCAGACATCTAGAAGAAGGCTCCTGGTCCGGTAGATCCAGCATCGGGCCTGTCCATGCCCACAAACAGCAGTAATCCTGGTTGAGTTGACTATTTGAATGAATTTATACTTTGTGGATAGCAATAGGGTGTATGACCTGGTACCAGTACATTGTAAATATGTGTGTGAGAGTTCCTGACGCTGTATGACTGAGTATTTCTTTTTATATATATATATATATATTAATGTTGTAATACTGCCACTTGTCTTTTGTATACTTGCCTGTGATTTTCTTGCTATCAGAAATTGTAAATCGTGATGCTATTAAAGTTTGTTTGCATATCTTTGCATTAGTGGTGTATTTCAAAACATCTTCTGCTGTGTACTTTATAAAATATCAATGCATAATTGAATGATGATGTAATCCACTCAATGCTGCTTAGATCTCTTGCCAGATCTTTGTTCCTTTCAGCTATGCAATGGTAGGCTGACCATTGAACTCATGCAGTGGTGTTGGATGGTGGAAATTGATTAACTTTAATACTGTACATCTGAAGTTGATTCCATTTACCCAAGCTCATGGTCAGAACCTATATAAAAGGACTGCTGGTCCAAGGTATGACTAGGTTAGACAGATGCTGTTTTCATCTGGCTTGATATTTCAGGGCCAAATATACATCTTATTGTAATGAACATACATTTATGCATGTAGTTTGAAGTGGATGTATGACATTAACCACTAGATGTCACCAAGCGCACCAGCATCTCAGACCAGAACATGTGCTTCTTGGGCCTAACAAATGTGCAACTGGCCCTGAAAGAACTGGCCATGCGATGTCATTACGCCGCTATATCTTTACATGGACATAATTGTTTAGCTGCTATATTGATGTTTAAAATATAAAACAACACCTAATAACAGGCCAGGCATCAAAAATGTGTCTCCCCCACCCTCCTTAAAAATAAGTTACATTGAACCTAAGCATTGACTTAACTGATTCAAACCTTCCAATTATGTAAAAATAAAATAAAAATAAGCATCCCAATTATTTCCAAAACAGACAAAGGCATCTTATCAGCTAAGTACAAATAAAAACAAGACATTTATTGTGCCAGAATCTACTGTACATAGTCAGAAACATAATGTAGTGTACCATGTAATTCTCAGATACTGAAATTACAGCAGCATGTAGTGAATCATATAAAAACAAAAAGGCTAAATGGAATGCTTTGTTCAGTAATACTGATTTGTACCATAAGGAGAGGGAATAGGTGAGGAACGCAGACCAGTCTTATTAACATAATAAACAACCCAAATGCACTGTAGAATGAGTGAAGGAAGAGAGGTATTATATTACCATAGGAATAAATTGGTATATGGCAAGTACCTAGGGTTTGTTTTCCTGTTTGTTTCGTTTCTCTGCGGGGGGGGGGGGGTCCACCTGAATCCCCTCCCAGGCACTCACACTGAAGTCCCCTCAGCTCATCAAGACATGACCTGCGACCCCTCCCCGTCTCCGTTAGTGTCTGGATACAGGGGGGAGGGGCAGTGAGGGGCGTCAGACAGTGCTTTTGGTGGGCAGCTCGGTGCTGTTGTGCCGCGTCTTGCGCGAGGTGCCGTCGTCGCGCGGCCGCGCCTTCTGCAGGCTGGACATGGCGGCGGTGCGCTCGATGTCGATGAGCGCGTACAGCTCCGTGCGCCGCGTGGGTGTGGTGGGCGGCAGCGGGGAGGTGGGCGTGCGCGGCGTGTGGGGGTTGCTGCCGTCCGACGCCGCCCCGCCCCTGCTGTTGCCCCCGACGACTCCGCCGCCGTCCATCTCCACCTCGATGTAGTTGAGCGTCCTGCCGGGCTCCGCTGGCGGCGGCGCCGGCCGGCGAAAGTCGAAGTTGAAGACGGTGGGGCCGTCGGCGCGGCGACGGGCCGTGTCGGGCCGGTGGTGGTGGGCGCTCAGCGGCGGCGCCACGTTCTCCGTGTTGACGTAGTTGTGGGACGGGTCCAGCGCCGCCGAGGAGGGGGGCGGGGGGGGAGCCGGAGGGTGGTGGGGGTGCTGGCTGTAGCCGTTCAGGGAGGGGGTCTTCAGGCCCTCCGCCGGGGGGCCGGGCTTCCGGGCCTCCCACACCGGCGGCAGCGCCGGCAGGTTCTCGTAGTCCAGGAGCGCCGTGCGCCGCTGGGCCGAGTTGTTGGCGTTGTGGGAGTCGGGGGTGAGGGGGGGCGGGCGGTGGCGCCGGGGGGCCGTGGCCGGGTGGCAGGAGGGCGAGGAGCCGTTGGAGTGGGCGTGGGCGGGCTCCGCGGCGGAGGACGGCCGCTGGGTGTCCGCCAGGCCGTTGGGGCCCCGGGGCTCGGGGGGCTCCTCCTCCACCCTGGTCCCCCCAACCTCCACCACCCCCTCCTGCTGCCTCTGCTTCTCCATCAGCTGCCTCTGCACGGGCGTGGGCCCCAGGACGAAGCGCACCCCCTGGGGCTCCAGCAGCACCTGGGGCTCCGGGCCCGGCGGGGGAGCGGCGGCGGCGGCGTCTGCGCGGACCCTGGGGGGAGGCGGGGGCGTCGGGGGGCACGGCGACTGTGGGGACACGGGGCTCTCCAGCGGGGTGGTGGCGGTCAGCGGGCTGGGCTGGTCCTCCAGCAGGCCGGTGGTGTTGACGTAGGTGTGGACCTGGGGGGGGGGCATTCATGTGATCAACAGGCAGGCAAGGCAGATGAAAGACAAGAGGCTGTCAAGCAGAGAGCATAACCTCACAACAGCAGCATCAGATGGACAGGTGTAACAAATAACCAACGGTGCTATTCCACTGCATGGTAGCTGCTGGCTGTGGCCACTTTTCCCCTCTGCAGAATACCAGCCTGCCTCTACTCGCTTTAGTCTACTTCCTTTTACACTGCGGCTCGTACCCCCTCAATGTAGCTGGTCATCGAACCACTCCTGCCTTTGTGGTCATTAGGGGTCATTTATTTCTTTTTTAACCCTCATGATGTACTCAAAAATCTTGTATTTGGCCACCTGGCGGAGCCATCTGATTGTGTATGATTTGTGTGTTTTTCAATTGTCATTGTTGTGTGTATTTATTTCTTTATTAATTATTTCTTTATGTATGTGTGTTGTTTTATGTGCCTATTAACCCTCCTGTTGTCCTCGGGTTTCAAACACACACCTTGTTGTGCCAGCAGTGCACATCATATGTGTGTGTAAACTGTAAAATTAGGTTTAGCGCCCTCTATCTGCCACAAAGAACTAGTGATGTGGGTCATTTTGACCCAGAGGACATCAGGAGGGTTAACCGTGTCCCTACACCGTTGGCATTACCTTCAGTAGCCACGTGTTAGCTTCAGAGACTTCTTGGTAAACAGTAACATTAGGGCAGACGATATGAATACAACGCAGCAGCCGTCGTTGGTCGGTCGCCATGATCCGTCTAAATGCCACAAAAACCTACCGCCTCGTCGGCCACCAGCAGGGGGTGCGTGGACTCCTCCCCCACCGAGGGCAGACGGGTGCTGGCCACAGACGGGTGGCGGGTGGAAGGGTGCGACGGAGCCTCGCCCACAGAGGGGATCCTGGACACGCCGTTTGGCACCATGGGCACAGAGTAGCCCAGAGCTACAGGGCAGAGAGACCACACTTTAGATTAGGAAAAATATAAAGATGATAGTAATAATAATAATAATAATAATAATAATAAGCTGTACACACCACTTTAACAGTAAAATAGCAGCAAAGAACTGCTTTCAATGTAAACATAGTGGGGTAATTGTGTGTCCAGAGCAGAAAGTGACATTATGTGTGCGTGTTGTAGTCATCAGATGCTGGAGCACTAGTGTGGCATCTAATGGCAGACAAGACCTAATACATTTGCTTTGAAAACAAGTGGGTTCAAGACCCCGTGTCTTGGGAGCTGTCACAGCACAGCAAAATGCCTTGGCTTATTAATAAAGGGTGCAGTGGTTTGAATGACATCTACACACTCACTTAATGCAAACCACTCTAGGCACATCTATTTTTATATTGTGTGCGTGTTATTTGACTGTGCAGTGGTGGCAGGGGCATTTAAGGTTTGCATGACTAATCAAGTAACCATCTATTCTCATTAAATACTTTTAATATGAAATTCCTGAGTGTACCTGCAGCAGTGTTGGGCATGTGAAAGAGTGTACCTGCGGCAGTGTTGGGGAATGTGAGAGAGTGTACCTGCGGCAGTGTTGGGGAATGTGAGAGAGTGTACCTGTGGGAGTGTTGGGGCATGTGAGAGAGTGTACCTGCGGCAGTGTTGGGCATGTGAGAGAGTGTACCTGCGGCAGTGTTGGGCATGTGAGAGAGTGTACCTGCGGCAGTGTTGGGCATGTGAGAGAGTGTACCTGCGGGAGTGTTGGGCATGTGAGCAGCCGGGCTGGGCTCCAGCACAGCCTCCTCCACCACGCTGATGCTGTGGCTGTGCATCACCTCCTGCAGCATGTTGAAGATGTCCTCCGCCCGCGCACACTTGAAGGCAAAGATCCCTGCGGTAGACGAGCGGGAGGCGGCAGCAGGAGGTCAGAGCCAAGAGACAGTGCTCAAGATATGTTTTACCATTTTGTTCAATTATACAGCTCTGGAAACTATTGAGAGACCACTATACATTTAAAAATATATTATATACTGGAAATGTATATAAAAAAAAAAGAACTCTACAAATATAAAAATACATATATTACAAGTAAATAATCTTTTTTATAAATAGTAAAAATAGAGAAATTGCTGCAGTGGTCTCTTAATTATTTCCAGACAGGGACGCTCCCACATAAAAGGACCTGCCCTCAAGAAGATAGTTATAAATAGCTCAGTAAAATTGTCTCTCTGCCATATATTGGGTAAACATTTTGTATTTACATTTTAAAGATGTAAATAAAAACAGTTAAACTTCTAACAAAACATAAGAGGAGAGGACTGACTTATAGTGATGGAATGATTGACAATCGCAAGACATTAAGCTTTACAATGAACTATGAAAATGCCAGGGTCCACTTCAAAAGCAGTAAACATGTAACGTCTTCAGAGTACCACCAGGGGTTAGTACAGTGTCACGTCCGTGTTGTGGTTGGAGCCCGGTACTGGCGAGTGCACCGGGTCATTTTGACCCACAGGACAGCGGGAGGGTTAAAAAACATGAAGGGCGATTACCGAATGCAGAACCAAACGACTTCTCACTGCTTATGCCAACCATAAAAAGGGGGCTTTGACAAACTTCCAACTATTGCTGCCGTGATATTAACGGCAGCTCAACCCCGCTGATGTTTAAACCAGGACAAGCACCCCATGTGTTGCACAGTACCATGTTGGCCGACATGAAAATGAAAGTACTCGGAGAAACAGAGCAAAAGCCAGAAAGGCTCGGCGGACGTGAAACCCACCCTGCCCTGTCTGACAGCGGCGTCCGCTCTCAAAGGAGAAGAGGTTGGAGTCGTAACCGTAGCGACGCAGGCACAGGTAGGGCCACCTGACGTCATCGCGCCGATGGGTGTGGAGGACCAGCTCTGCCTCGGTCAGCTCCATCACACCCGAGCCCAACTCATTACCATCGTCATCCACGTTGATCACCTGGACACACACACACAGTACCAGGCCAGGTCAGTATTAACCCTTGTGATGTCCTTAATTTTACCGAACTATGCCACCAGAGGGCGCCATCTGATTGTGTATGATATTGGGTGTTTTCTTAATTGTCGTGTGTATTTATTTATTAATTATTTCTTTATCTATTTGGGGTTTTTTGTGTGCCTTTTAACACTCCTGTTGTTCTCGGGTTTCAAACTCGCACCTTGCTGTGTCAGCAGTGCACATCATATGTCTGTGTAAGCTGTAGAATTAGGTTTAGCGCCCTCTATCTGCCACAAAGAGCTAGTGATTTGGGTCATTTTGACCCGGAGGACATCATGAGGGTAAAATAAAAAGACACATATACATATATATATACACACACACATACATACATACATGTACATACACAATGAATGGGCAGCTAGTGGACAGTGAGGAGATGATTGCATAATTTGACAAAAAGTGTATTAGCTTACAATTTCTGACTATACCTTTAACGTACAAGCAATTACTAAAAGCGTAAAGAGAAATGTACCTGCATTGAAAAAATAATCGGCAATGACACATGGCAAACCATTTCGAAATACAGTCTGTAGGTGATTTAATAGAAACTGGAATAAGTGTACAGTTTTTAATGAAGGTAATGTCTTCATGTGGGCCAAGGTTCTCTTGGTTTGTTTCTGGAACTACCCACAGGCAGTAGAACAAAAACTAAAAATAATTATGTATATATATTATGCTTAGGAGGGCATTTGACATCTTGAAAAATGTATACAATGCAGCTGTTAACACAAGTCACAGAAGTTTTAACTCACCTTAAATTTGCTTTGATGGTTATCTGGAATTGACTCTTTCTCTGGACAGCTTAAACAGCTACCCATGGCTTCTTCAGAGCACCATCTGATGTCTACGTCACATGGAAACAGGCCAGATAGTTATAACGACAGAAAATAAACACATTTGCTCAAGGAGGAATTCGTGGTTGAAGAAAAAAGAAAAAAGAAAAAAAAAGGAGGCGGCGGCAGCGGCGGGGGGGTTGTGGGTCGGAAAACTGTTGACGCACCTAGATTCTGCCACCAGTAGGTCTGGTTCCATCCTCAGCGGCTCAGAGGCACTCGTACTTTTCATGCTTGACCAAAATAAGCAGCGGTTCTGTACAAAAAAAGTAGGGTGTTGATAGCAGTATCTACACTGCAATTAATGAAAACGATCAAACCGAAAGGTCTTGGCGTTAAGACATACACTACGGCAATTTGAACTGGAGTTCACTATTTGTGAACGGAGTGGAATGTTGAGTGCACTGATAAATATTTACAATACATTCCTTAAATCAAATCTGCGATGCTATCAGCAAGTTAACTAAATTCCCCGCTGAAGTTTAACAAAGTCCCATCTGCTCTTCGAACAGTATGCTTTTTCAGCTGTACCCGTAATCTACTGTAGTTAGTCATACAGCAATGACGGAGTCATGCAGCAAATTCGTAGTTGGCGAATAAAGTTTGAGTAAAGGCAACGTAGTAGTAGTAAGCCGCAGATAAACTAACTGGGTTATGTACTGTTATCTCTGTTGGGAAACTTTTATTTAACTACAGCTACAACCTTCTAAAAGTAACTTTTCAATTAGAAAAGCTCCACAGCCCCCAGTGCGGTCTGACAGTGTAATGGCAGCTAGTTAGCACGAAGCTAAGCTGACTTGTCTGCTGGTTGAATAAGCTAATAGCAGAACTCAGCTAACTAATTAGCTCCAGAGCTAAGGTTAATATTCGGGAGAATACACCAACGCATTTAGCTTGCTAGCAGGCATAAGAACACTAACAATAACAAAATGTAATAGGAGACATACTTACAAGGCACGGGTAATGTGTTTAAAAGGAAACCGTCCAAACTTTTCAGACATTAACACAGTTGGCGAACAGATTTTGGGGATAATCGCAAAACGACGCTAGCCAGTTAGTCCAACAAGCTAGCTGGCGGTAGCCTGCTGAAACACCAGCAGATCCACCATCTTTCCTCTGCGTTGCTAGAGCGCCAAAAAACAATCACAACTTCTTACAAAGCTGGCTAACGCTCATGTTGGTTGAGGGAAAACAATGGAAAAACGCGTTTAATCCATCAATAAATCTTCATGTTTGAAGATGTTATACCAAACGTCCGCGAAAATAAAGTTTTTCTCCCTTGAAAGACAAGTTTGCTGTAGTCGCACCGTCTTTTATCTTGCTAGCTCGCCAGGCTAAATCACTGCAACTTGGCTAAACTTCCGAGAGTCAGGAATCTCCAATGTGGTGAGTATTCAAATCACTGCGCATGCGCGAGTCTGTGGTTTGGGATACCCAGGGCCTCTCCCTTGAGGGACAAAATGAATGAGTAATAGCAAATAATGGTATGCCAGTCACACAATCTTAAATATGAAATTACTTTTATTTGAAACACCCGCAGAAAATGTTTAATGATATGCCTGGTGCCTGAACATACATGGGATAGCTTCATATGGACACATAATTAACTGTTAGAGGGTGCAGGTTCTCTCCCATTTGTTTGTGCAATCATTGCCATTTAGCATTCCTTGACCATGAATGTTAAAGTCATGTTTGAGCAAGTATGCACAGTTCTGCTGATGGAAAAATACTGTTATGATATATTTTTTCATCGCACAGGGCTTCCATTTCTGTTCTGCTTTGCTTTACACAACCTAAGTTGGAAAAGCTATTTAAAATGCACAAGGCATTATAATGAAATACCTCACAAAGGTTTATAATTAAATACACTTTCTAAATTTGTTAATGCAAAAACAGCTCAGCGCAACCAGATGCCTGATTTTATAGCAAACACACTTAAGATAACTGTCAATATGAACAGTGAATAGATTAAGCACATTATCTAAATATATATATACACATTAATTAGCTTTAACAAGACTAGAACTTCACTCTATGTCGCTAAGATGAGATGCTAGACCGTGGATTTAACTGCACAATTGTCCTCGTTGCAAAAAGCTCAAAATTAAAACAGCAATGCCGACAGGACTTCATTAATTAAAACTTAATTTGGAAAAATAATAGCCCAAGTGTGCAAATATTACATCTTATTATCAAACAGAAATATCAAGCCAATATAAAAAATAAAGACAACATTTATACAATCACAGTAGCCTATATACAGTGCATTTGAAAGTAATATTCAGTTATAAATAATTATATACCTCGATTTTATAATATCTTGTCTGAAATATAAACAAATAAAGTACTAGAAAAATAAAACTGTCACATTTCCTTGTAGTGCTAAACATATAAAAGTGAATAAGTGAATATTCTTTCTTGAGGAGGAGTCAATACAATCACTAACGTCTCGTATACACCAAATCTGCGGGCCAGAAACGACAAACCATAAGCCACAATTAACGAACGTATCTTACACTGCAATTCATAAATAACATACATATAAACAAAATAAGTCATTTGCCATTTCAATCAAATGACAATTTGGGCCATATGGAATCAAATAAATCAAATAACAAGCTAAGGCTAGGCTATGTGCAATTCCAACTAACGTAAAAGGCGTGGAAGATCACGTTACGTACCTCTACGCACGTCGGGGTTCACATTCTCGTAGACATGGTAGAGGAGGTTCTCATGCTCGCTGTGCAGCTTCCTGGCTCGCAACACGTCCCGCACACATTGGTGGAGATACATGTACTGGCACTGGTGAGGGAACCCAGGACAACAATTGGGAATACTATACTGACTGTTTACATACAGTAATACATGCACTCATATTCCGCTATCTTGTCTGCAAACGGGTCTAAATCAGACGAAGCGTCTGGGCTGTGAAGCGCCTGTGAACACAGGCTCAGATGAAGCGTGTGTGAACACAGGCTCAGATGAAGCGTCTGGGCGGTGAAGCGTGTGTGAACACAGGCTAAGATGAAGCGTCTGGGCGGTGAAGCGTGTGTGAACACAGGCTAAGATGAAGCGTCTGGGCTGTGAAGCGTGTGTGAACACAGGCTAATATGAAGCGTCTGGGCTGTGAAGCGTGTGTGAACACAGGCTAAGATGAAGCGTCTGGGCGGTGAAGCATGTGTGAACACAGGCTCAGATGAAGCGTCTGGGCGGTGAAGCGTGTGTGAACACAGGCTAAGATGAAGCGTCTGGGCGGTGAAGCGTGTGTGAACACAGGCTCAGATGAAGCGTCTGGGCGG
>JAODUG010066286.1:0-13928 GCA_027564795.1 Aphredoderus sayanus
ATTAGGTTTAGCGCCTTCTATCTGTCACAAAGAGCTAGTGATTTGGGTCATTCTGACCCAGAGGACATCACGAGGGTCTGGTTTAAAGTCAAGTTATTTAAAGTCTGCCACATTTACATATTTCTAACACCAAAAGTTAACCTTCCTGTTGTCCTCTGGGTCAAACTGACAACGCACTGGCTCTTTGTGCCAGATAGAAAGCGCCAATCCAAATTCTACAGCTTACACATAGAAATGATGTGCACTTATGCACAACAAGGTGTGAGTTTGAAACCCAAGGACAACGGAATTGATTAGTAAGAGTGAATATTGTAAACATATCTGAATGTCATTTGCATGCTTGAAATTTATTTTTACAGTTGAGGTTTATGTGTGTGAATGGCAAAAACATTTGTGCATTATACCTACGCATGCAAATTGAGAGGTGTATGCGTGTGGACGGCAAAAATACATGTTATTTTGATAGATATCTACCCCCATAAGCATTAGAGAGAGCATCTTACAAAAAAAAGACACATCTGCTATAATAGGGTCTATAACCTTTATTCAAGAAAGAATATGATGCTTGTATATACATGCTCATGCTTGTGCCTGCAGATTCTCACTTTAGAACATCAGAAGGATAAGTCTGTTCCTCACAAGGGCTACTGCCAGCTGCTGCCACCCGGACTACCCACGTGCTCTACAGTACCACACCCTGCCTGGTACTCAACCAACCCAAGTTCTCCCATGTAACCCCCCTCTTAGCAGAACTTTACTGGCTCCCCATTGCAGCTCACATCCAATTCAAGGCACTGGTGCTGGCCTACAAGGCCACCACTACGAGGCCTCAAAACTCGCTCATCAAAGTCTCGCCTTTGCTCCGTCTTGGTACCACAGTGGTGGAACGAACTTTTAGCAAAAGTCAGAACTGCTGAATCATTACCCATCTTTCGTAAGAGACTCAAGACACATCTCTTCAGAATCCACCTTGGTATCTCGACCTCTCCACCTCTTAGCACTCACTCTTATCTCCACCCTCTCCATCTCTTACTACTCACACCTACCTAAAGTGTCTTCCTTGAATGCCTTTTTATTTTCTCACTGCTCTCATAAAAAATGTTTTATTGGTTAGGCCATTAGCTATCTTATTAATGTATTGATATTCACATAGTAGTAGGCATGATGATGATGATGTGCTGTAAAACCTGTGCAACTATTGACATATGTACTACAAGTAAGTTGCTTTAGATAAAAGCGTCTTCCAAATGCCGTAAATGTAAATGGCGAACAGAGCACCTGAGGGGGCACCCTATGGCACAGGGTTTAAATATCAGTAATCTGTCTCCAGAAAGACTGACTCCACCTTTAATGAAAGTAATTTTCCGGTCTCTCCAGAATATACCTGTGTATGTGTATTATTTCTTTACGTACTTGTGTTGTTTTTTAATGCCTTTTCACCCTCCTTTTGTCCTCTGGTTTTAAACTCACACCTTGTTGTGCCAGGACATCATACAGTATGTGTGTAAGCTGTAGAATTAGGTTAGGTGCCTTCTATCTGCCACAAAGAGCTAGAGATTTGGGTAATTTTGACCCGGAGGACATCATGAGGGATATGGTAAATTCAATATGTATCACACACAAAACCAACATCGATTGGGAAGGGGCTTAATGCCATCACTACAATCCTTTTGAGAGAGAGAGATGTTTGTTGTCTACAATGTTTAATAAAGCATTATTCATGCTACATTCATAATGTAGGGGGCTAATCCCTTACTCTTCATTTACTGTATTACTGTTACCAATTTCCTTGCCAGCGTGCTCCTGAAAGTGTTATCAGGATTCAGTGCTGTAAGTTTCAAAAGTTCTCTATTCAAACTGTCATGTAATTTGTGTTATTGACAGATTGTGTGTGTTGTCTGAGGGGAAAGTTGTGTGTGTGAGTTGTTAAAATTGTGTGTGAATGTTTTAGAAGATAGCAAATTGTTCCAGGAATTGTGTCTAAGCAAATGAGATACTATACTGTAATATTAGGATGGCATTCTGATAAAAAAAATAGTAGTGGTAACAGTGGAATTCACTGTTATTATGCTATAATGCTATTAACACTGCAATAAGTTCATCAACACAAAATACAAAGTCTCTATCACATCAATAGGCTATATATTGACTTTTCAGTCAATGGAATTTAACATAGTGGAAATTAGCATCTCGGCTACTGGACTTTGAGATTGCTAGTCCAATTAGCATAACTGAGCTAATGCATAATTAATATCTCAGTTAGTGGTCTTTTCTCTAGTCAGCCTCATGCTAAAAGTTAATTCGACTAGCCAGGCGATTCATTGGCAATATAGCTTCTATTTACTGCAAATTATTAGATTTTTAATATATTTCATGTTACAATAGAAAATTACTATATATAAAGGCCTAGCCATGAAGTGGCGTAGCCCTTATAGTGATTGTATGTTTTCTTATTATTATTACTCTGTCATTGAAGTTAATGGGAACCCCTAGAACCGTGTGGTAAAAAGTTGTGAATTTTGGCATTTGCCCTGTGTCATGGAAATTTACAAAACTGGTATCCCCTGATTCCCTAGACCCTCCCAAATCCAACAAATCATGTGATGTCAAAATGTGTCAGGTTAGTTTTTCCGCCATTTAGAATTTTATGAAAAACCATCAAAAAGTCTGATATTATTGAAAATGTATACAGATGCTCATTGTACTATTTCTTACAAAGTTACTTTCTTGGATTTTGGATTTTGGAAACAGTTCCATAGCAACGGGCCATCAAAGTTAGAGGCAAAGCCACCAACGGGCCATCAAAGTTAGAGGCAAAGCCACCAAACAGGGACTTGGCCCATATCTTCACCGTGCTTCAACCGATGGGCAGGAAACTTGATTGCAACTTGCTGTACACTGCCCTGAGCCAACCTGATTAGTATTGTATGAATATTACCCATGGCCTTTGAACCGCACCATCTAGAGTAAAATTCTTTTAAATGAAATATCTATGTGACAATGTTTCATTGCAGTGGCATCTGTCCTTTCCAAACAGCGCACCCTATAATGTCAAAATCTTCTCACAATTTACATTTCTGCTCATAATTTTTAAACTCTCAATCTGATCGATTCACAGTAAACTTCGTCGTGTGAGCTGGCATGGGTGCCCCGAGGGTTGCCGGTAGTTCTTGTGCCGCTGGCAGGCGGTTTTGTTAACGCCGCCGCTTCTGATTAGGCTAGACCCGACCATGGCGGCTTGCAGTTATATTTTTCTATTTGGTGTTTTGTTAAGTTTTGAACTGATATTTTTGAAAATAGTTTGTAGACATGTGCAAAATGGCCTGCAGCTACAGAGATTTTTGGAAATCCATGACATTTGAAAGATGTAGTCAGGGAATGTATTTTGTGCCTAAGCAATGAAAAATAATCCAGTTTAGCTCAGATATAATGTTGTGCTCGCTGTTTGAAGAGTTTTGAAAATGTGATCAAGGAATTATAAAATGGATCCTAGCGTTTGGAAAAACTGTAAAACAACTCCAGACTGTATCAAGACAAGTGCACAACCTGCTGTCTGTCTGATCAGCCTCATGATTATGTCACATACACACACACACACACACACACCCGCACACTTCCAACACACAAACCTGTGTGTGTCCATCTGCTATTGTGTAGATGTGAGATGTTTAGCAGTCGCCCAGCAGGTAGATATTTCAAAATGATTTCTCCCCACCCCCCACCCAGCAGGTCAGTTAAGAGAGACAGATTTGGAGACAGATATGTACAACTGTACATGTAAAGATTCACTTCAACATACCCTACACATCCTCCTGGTCTTTCCACGACAGCTGCTTGTTACATTGCCTTGGTTCTTCTTCATAGCATGTGAATGTTCTCATGTACGCAGCCTGGCTCCAGCCCTTCTGTCTGTTTTAAGGGACCAGCTGACATGTTCATCCCAGTGTGCTAGAGGCCAGTGATGTTATTGCAGTACTTGTGATGAATGAAAGCTTATAGAAACAAGGCTCACACTTAGAGACCAGGATGGGAAAACCCAAATGTGCTAATGGACATGTAGACTATTGGTGTGTGTGTGCCTGTGTGTGATTGCTTGCTTAGCTAAACTGAGATCTTGCAGTAATTTACTGGCACTTCAATTATAGACTTCTGGTTTAATACATCAGAATTCACTTCACGTAGCAAGTGAACCCTTTTGGCTTAGGACAGTGATGGAGTGTAACTGTTTTCCAGTAACTGCTATTTACAGACAGAGCTCCAGAGATAATATCAATGACTTGTCTGTAGAAAAGTTCTGTATCACACACAGATCTTGTGGTTATCACTATCATACAAAACGTTACAAGGATGATGATGTACCGTAATAGCTACAAGAATTGGAGTAAAATAGTTAAGACATGTCCCAGGACACGCAATTATGAAGAGCCCTAATTATGCGCTAGTTATTCTTTTATAAAGGAATTGATAAGAAAGAGAAAGAAAAAAAGATTGATTGTAAAAAAAGCAGCACTACCGGATCTGCCTCTGTTCTCGAATCACACATCAATTTTGTTAATTGAAAATATAATGAAGGTCAAGCTTAAACAAGCACATAATTCAACAAATGTATGGTAATGAAGGCAGATTAAATTGTATGCAAGCTACAGTTAAAAATGAAGCTATCAAATAACATCAATAACAACTTATTTTATCTCACTCAGACCGAGCTTTCTCACCCTAGGAGAGAGAAAGAGAGACTTTACAGAAGACACGTCTTGAAAAAGTCACACCCCTGTTCCGTCATAGTGTCTGAGCTGTCCCTTTTACAGATCGAGCTGTCGCTATGACTACTCTGCCAGCAGCCTTATACTTAATCTACGCTGTATTTTCACCTAAGCATATCACATACAGTATATTGTATTAAGATCTCAAGGAACGGTGTCAATATACTGTATGTTGAAAAGTGGCATAGTATATCTCCTTTATATAAATGTTTACGGTATAGGACACTTTAAGCCTAATGTGTAGTCTTTAAAAAAAACTTTGTTTAAATAAATATACCTATATTATAGGAGAAATAAATAAATATATAAATAAATCAAATTTGTCAAAAAGGCTATTTCCGTATTTCCGTATATGTATATTTATTTGATTGTTGGACTTCCTGTGCCACATCCAGTTACTATCTTTGCTCTACAATGGTTGTATCATTGTCTTCTTTATTAATTGTTATGATATGTAGTAGAGATGGGCAATACCACAGATTTTCTTCTCGATCCGATACCAAGTAAAACTACGGCTAGTATCCCTATATTGATACCGATACTGTATTAAAATAGTAATTATGTAAATTATTAAAACATTATCACAAGCATTGGTGTGTATCGTCACACACTATTACACTACACACTACTGTTAATATACTTTAATAAACCGTTAATATAACTAAATAACTTTTTGTGTGCCTCTCCGGGAACCATCACATTATCGTGGTGGAGAGGTTTGTGAGTCCCTGTGAACCTGAGAGCTGTGTTGTCTGGAGCCTTGTGATCCTGGTAGGGTCTCCCAAGGCAAAGTGGTCTCAGTGGAGGGGCCAGACAAAGAATGGTTCACAAGACCCCATGGAAAAAACCAAGAGAGGCACCAAGCACCAAGCCCCCTGCTTAGCGCCGTTACGTTGGAGTTTACCCCGGTGGACGAGAGGGTTGCCTCCTTACGCCTCCGGGTTGTAAGGAGTTGTAAGGGGAAAATTCTGACTGTTGTCTATGCATATGCACTGAACAGCAGTTCAGAGTATTCATCCTTCTTGGAGACCCTGAATGGAGTCATGTATGGGGCTCCAGTAGGGGAGTGTGAGGAGTTCCCTTTTTAGGGCTATCCTATCACTGTACGCCCAAAGCGAGAGCTGTGTCCGGGTTCTCGGTAGAAGATCAGACTCATTCCAGGTGTTTGTGGTATTCATGGACAGGATATCAAGGCGTAGTCGTGGTGGGGAGGGATTGCGGTTTGGTGGCCTGTGGATCTCATCGCTGCTCTTTGCAGATGATGTGGTCCTGATGGCATCATCGGTCCGTGACCTACAGCACTCACTGGATCGGTTCGCATCCGAGTGTGAAGCGGCTGGGATGAGGATTAGCACTTCGAAATCTGAGGCCATGGTTCTCAGCAGGAAACCGATGGAGTGCCTACTCCAGGTGTGAGTCCTTACCCCAAGTGAGTGAGTACAAGCTGCCACTCCTTCACGTTGAAAGGAGCCAGTTGAGGTGGTTTGGGCATCTGTTAAGGATGCCCCCTGGATGCTTCCCTAGGGAGGTGTTCCAGGCACGTTCAACTGGGAGGAGGCCTCGGGGAAGACCCAGGACAAGGTGGAGAGATTATATCTCCACACTGGCCTGGGAACGGCTCGGGATCCCCCAGTCAGAGCTGGCCAATATGGCTAGGGAAAGGGAAGTGTGGGATTCCCTGCTGGAGCTGCTACCCCCGCGACCCAACCTTGGATAAGCGGTTGAAGATGGATGGATGGATATTTGTGCAATAAAAGTTTATTAAACATATACTTCAAGAAGTCTACTTAATGAATTGAAAGTGCACTTAAAAGTATACTTTTAAAATACTCCAATAAGTTCTTACAAGTACACTTGTAAGGTATACTTTAAAGTATTCAAAATTACACTTTTACAAAAGTACACTCACTTTTAAATAGTATTAAAATAGTATATAAATAAGTACATTTTTAGTATACTTAAAGTACCTTCAAAATAATATACTTTATATACTAAAGTATACTTATAAATACAGTAAATAAGTATACATTTCTTTTGTAAGGGTTAGCCTACAATTTTATACTCATCAAACATAACGCTCAAACTGTGAGTTTTAGTTTTGCTGGTTTTACTTCAATAACAACAATATTGCTGTAATTAATAGATTTGCTGGATAGAAATATTTTTAATATGCTTGGTTAGAACATAAAGCTAAAATGTTTACACTATTCATAAGCTAGAAGCACATACATGTAGCAAGTCTTCGGCACATAAGAAGCCTTTAATAGCAATTAGGCAATTAATAGCCTTGGCTAAAATGCTGACCAGGGCATAAGCTACCATTGGGCTTATGCCAACGGTAGCTTATGCCATTGTCAGCATAAACTACAGTAGGCTACTGTAGTTTATGCGCTGCATATATTTTATTTAAAAATGCAAATTGTGCGAAGCAAGCTCAAAAGTAAGCTGTAAACTGAAGTGTCTCTTTTGTTTAAGGCACTTCACAGCATCCATAAAGTGCTACCACCATCTGCTAGACTGTCCAGCCTAAATATTCTGGTATTACCATGGCATGTGTGAACAAGCAAAAGAGGTAAATGTTCTTGTTTTTTTAGCTGCATGTGTGAGTAAATCACTCCCTGTACCTGCACTGTTATTCAGGTAATTGACCAGGAACTGTGAGAAGGGCTTAAAATTGCAAATTCTTGTTGCTCTATCAACACCTATTGCATCATATCCTAGGAATCCACCCTTCCAGAATGGATTCCTCCCTCTATGGTCCCTTCCGAAAGGTTTCTTCACTTTTTTATTAAACCATGGGGCTTTTATTGTTTTTTCTTGCCTGGGGGGCAGGTTATGTGGAAGTTGTTTGTTTTAACCCTTCAGTTGTCGGGTTTCAAACGCACTACAGTGTTATGCCAGCAGATAGCGCCACCTGGTTTTTTGATTGTGTAGTTCTCTTTAGTGTCAGTGCTGTGTATTTATTTATTTATTTATTTATTTATGTATTTGTTAGTTGTTTGTTTTTTTGATACAGAACAACAGGTTAGAAAATGTAAGACAAACGTTCAACAGAGAAGACTCGGCACAAATTGGATGTCTGTGGCTAACAGCCCTCTGTTTTATGTCTTGTTTATTCCTCACCCAGCAAAACACAAGCAGCCTTCTGTCAGCTCACAACGCCTTAATGAATATCACGTATTCAGCAAAGTCAAAGAAGTGTGAGTGCAGCCACCACCACTACTTCGCCAAGGGCATCTGGGCAGTGAGCCAGCATGGGCATGCTGTTGGAACAGCAGGGGCACATCAGTGGTGGTGAGCCAGGAATGGGGATTACTTTAGGGGCTGCTGATCATGTTGAGGCATATGTGACTGGGCAACAGTTGAGATCATTTCACTGAACTCCAATTTGGAGAGATGATATGATCAAGAAATGCATTCTACCTTACACATAGTGAAAACCCTTTACAGAGTCAGTAAGTAGCAATATTGCACATTAATATTTCTGACAGTAGCTCATATTAATCACATAAAATAGGGGTGGGGGTGTGTTCCTACTGTCCAGTAATAAACCAGTAAATAAGCACCGCACCTCCATCTGTCATTAGCACAGGTCAGTAATTACACACACACACAGTCACCTGGGAGCAGGTATGACGGTAGCCTCAGCTATAACTATCCTCCGCGCCACAGGCACAGTTGCTCCCCCTCTCCTGGCTCTAGCCATGCAGGGCACCTGGGCAAGGAACCTGGCAGGGCACCTGGGCAGGGTACCTGGGCAGGGCAAAGCAGCCCTGCATATATGGATAAAGCAGCCCTGCATAAACCTGGATATAAACCCTCACATGCTGGTGGCATACTCACGGCCTCTCTCCTGGTTCCTGCAGTCCTGCATGCCCAGCTTCAGTCTGTACACTGCATGCCCGGTATCTGTCCTGACCTGCTGCCCTTCCACCAGACTCCCAACCAGTCTCACACCTCGCCTGACTGCCATGCTGGCCCTCCACTGCCTAGATCTTGGTCCACCCGGCTTTCAATGACCTCCCTGTCTCGAGTTCCCCGGCCCTACCAGAAGCAGAACTTTCTAATGCATTTTTTATAAAACTGCAGAGATTGAAGAACTACCAGTAACTCTCTGCTTGTAATGGAATGGTAATGTGTATGCTAACCTGACACACCAGATACCTACATACAACCTACATATAACATAGTTATATGAACCCAACCATCTGGAGAGCTGTCCATCAAAACTGTTTAGAAAATGGCAGGCGCTTCCAAAAAATACTATGTAGGTTATTGGATGAACCATCTGTCCCAAATACACCTCCCAAATGCACTAATGCGCTGCAAAAGTTACAACACATCCCAAATACACTAGTTATTAATTCTATAGCTTACAGACATATGATGTCAATGTAAGACATCAAAACATAAGCAGGTGGCCGCCGTCTGCTGGCGAAAGAAATCATTGCGATTGAAACCAAGGAAAACAGAAGGGTTAATATGGCGTATTTCCATTTGGTTGTCATAGCGACGCCCACTGCCTAGCAGATTGAGTTTGTCACATAATGTTTTGAATAATGATGGCATCATCACCACTGCAGAAAATAAATATATACATTAGTGAAATATTTTTAGTTACCTTTAGCAAAGTCTCTGCCTTTAACGAGTGGCTAGATTCACTCTCTGACTGAGGGATGCAAATACAGTAACCTTAACCAGTTTTGGTGCACGAACTTCTGTATCCTATGATCTCCATAATTGTTTTTAGGGCGGAAGTAACAAATATTGCTTGCTGTAAAAGATGAAGTGCTACACGAGGAATCAACAGCACTTTAGAAACGGAGCTCAGTGAAGCAGTTGTATTGGCTAGATCAATAAACAACTTGTACTTTCTGGAGTTGTCCTTATAAGATGGATTTGTGTCATAACTAATTTTTCAAGTTTTCAAATTAACTTCTCATAGTCCATGATGTCAAACCTTCTGGCCTGCTGCCATAAGAAACATTGTGTGAAGACTCCCAATTGAATCACTATATTGATTGCAGGAGGTCATAAGTGAAAATCATTTGACATCATAGATGACGAGAGGTTCATTTTACCTCGATAGTAAACGTATGTCTCCCCGACTTTGGCCAGAGATCGAAACATCACATTCTATTTCTTAACGTGGTTAAAAATCCATGGTTGGATTTTTAGAAGCTGAAAAACCTTTTGTCTTTTTAAAAGCATAACTCCAGAAAGAACAAGGTGTGGAGCTTAATTGCAGTTGTTTTGGGAGTGGACATGAGTACTAGGCCTATTATCTAAATAGATTTGTTGATCTGGCCAATACAACTGCTTCGCAGTGCTCCGCTTCTGAAATGCTCCCAGTGGGAGTTGATGTTTCGTGGTGGACGGAACAAAACCCGGAACAAAAAAGCACCTGCTAAATGATACAAATGTAGATTCTGAGTTTCACCTTTCACCTTTCACCATCTCGTTATCTGCTTGCTTACGATACAAGTGCTGCGCAGAGGACGTCTCAGGAATTTTGTTTAAGCAATTGAGAAAAACTGTACTAAGAATGGAATATAGATATCAAATTATTGTTTTTATTAGCATTTTTCATACTGTCCCAACATTTTGGGAATTGGAATTCGGGTTGTAAAAATCCATGCAGAGGCATGTAATTTCAGTAAAGCAGTAGGTGTCTAATGCGTTAATAATGTCATACTATAACAAATAACCATATCATGCTCATAATTCACAAAATAAATAAATAAATAGAGCAGTCTAAAAGTTAACTTTAAATATAAATGATCTCAGGTCCACAAGCCTCTGCCTTGCAAGGTGATTATAGACTGCATAAGTAAATGGACACACCCTCCATGATATCTCAAGAACACATCTGAAGCTTGAGCTTTGCTAGCTGATGCTGATGTATAGTGTAGGCTGTATCAGCTATACTACAGCTGATACCTACTGTATACGGCAGTGAATTTACATTACTGGTTCGAAAACCATTTTTAAACCTGGCTGTAAACATGTTTGTTTTTGCTGTAAAGTTGGACATTTTAATGTAGAAATTTATTGGGATTGGTTCTCTTTTGCAGCCAGAATCAAGTGGCCATTCGAGGAACTTCATATTTTGGAACTTGGCATTCCAATTCATTTCTCAGCACTGGAGATTCCTGGAGAAAGTGATTGGAATAAGTCCTAATGGATTAATTGGCCAAGTGATTTATCGGTTGATCTCTAATTACTCTTACTATTTCAATACATTGAAACATTGTGCACACCTTATTCTAGTTAGATCCTGAAACAAACAAAACTTTATTTCTAGAAATGGATTTCAGGAATTTCTTGATATCCCAATCAAATATATATGGAAAAATGTTTTATTATTAGAGAATATCAGCCAGTTATTCAATTATTTGTATGGAAACATTTGTCTTTAGTCACATGTATGACCGTAACAGACAGCCTCAATGTCCAATACAGTCATTAGATTGTGAGGAAAGAGAAGGGTATTAGCATTGGAGCAGGGACAATGTTCCCACCACCCTCAACAATGACTTCAACCCCCATCTCCAGTCCCAGTACTCTGGATTGCTTGAAGCCTTGAATAAGCAGTGTTCCTAAAGCTTCTGCCGGTTTCACACATGCATCCAGACAGCATCAATGGAAATAGTGTTCCACCCCCACAATGGCCTAATTAACTATGGGAGAAATTCTCCTATTTTATTTCCTCTCCGTAGACTGCTGGAGCTGAGCACCCAGCGGTGGGACAGAAAAGGCATATACCATCACATCTGTTTTACCTGCACATTTACATTTACTCTTCACATTTACTGACATTACTGTACATACATGCACACACATACACACAACCTCCTTTGTACCTCCTTTGACATCATGAGGTTAAGGTCCAGAGGCACACCCATGGAGAACGCTCCCCACTCCCCATTGTAACTGCAACCATCCACATCCCCAAAGCACCCCAGCCACACACCAATCATTCATTGTGTGCACCTGTGTGACTTGTGGAGGGGATATATATTTGCTTCTTTGTTGGTTATTGTGTTTGTCATACATCTGTCCGGGAGCCTGTTGGCTGTATGGTAATAAATGCAAAGCTATGTCTCTAGTGTCCGTTTGCTTGTTTTCTTGTGTCTTAGTGTTTCATTTAGTCTGCACCTGCACTCACCAATAAAATCAAAATGTAGAAAAAACATTTCCTCTAGCAAAACACAGGATTTTTTTCAGTGTTTTCAGGTGTTAGCTTGAATGTCTGAACTTGCATGCAATGTCAGACCTGGCAACTGTGTATTTACATATAATAAATAATGTCAATTGATATGTTTCAATTGTAATTTGATATTGCTATTTATTACCCACCCCTAGCAGACAGCTTTTAAATGACCATCTAATGCAATTAGATCAATGCAGCCATTCACAATGGTAATAACAGAACAGGAGAGCAATGAACAAATACAAAACTATGATGATATGGTTCCAGACGAATTGAATCTGTTGGCCACATCAAGCATTCATTAGAAGGGCTGCAGACAGTACGCTTACCCTGTGTCCATATCAGATGTCACATGCGGCTCAGTTGTGCGGTGAAGCACAGACAGACACAGTTACAGAATGACAGACAGTTCCCTTGAAGGCCATGCCAAGCTCACTTCCAAGCACAATGAAAGTCACCTCGGGACTCAGACAGGCGTCATCAGAATTATTCATTCCCACCTTCGCCCTGACCGGCTCTCTTAATACAATCAGATGGTGTGCAGGACGAAGTCCAATCTCCTGCTTGCTGTTTAAGACAAAACCTCTTACCAAAAATACATAATAATTCATCCAGCTTGCTGAAATGTTGTCATTGACGTAAAATAAACAAAGCATAGTGGACAAACAATACAATCCATTTGAAAGTAAATCCTCTACATCAACCCTTAAAACATAATAGTAATCAGTTCTCAACAAAGACAACATGTATGTTTGCGTGTTTTGATATGAATAATAACTTCTCTGATGTGGACCAAAAATACATTTATATCACTACATGATAAGGTACTATCGTAACTATGAATTATTTACAGTGATGAATTCAACTTTGTTTTGTGTGTACAATTAACAATTTTATCTCGCTTTTTCACAATAAACCTTGGCCAAAATACATAATCCATACACAAAGAGATGCAAACACTCCCACCAGTGTGGCTAGGGTGGAGGCATGATACTTTCTCCAGAGCTGTGCTACTCTGACCTAATAAGCATTTGAATCTCACTCAAGACCATATTTAAATTGTAAATCTCTCTCCCTGCCTGGGTGATGGGTTGGTCAAATAAAGACCATCTCAAGCTTCTACCACACAAGCCTAAGTAGGCTAATAGGAGCGACACACTGTCTTACTGCAGCTGTACTGTGTGACAGCACACTTCACTTTTACCAATCTGAAATTATTTGTAAGAAAAACTAAATGAAATTACCAGATTGTAATTTTCGACTTCTGAGTAGAACATGAGAAACAAATTTGAACTGTATAAAAACTAAAACACCTCTCAGTACAAAGTCATAGGGTGTTCTATCAGTCAACCCTGCACATTGGACACACTCTGCTACTCCAACGCTAAGATAGTGTTGTGTGGTACGGTCTGCAGCACTTTGTTTGTGTTCCCATTTACAGAGGGCTGTTTAAAAATGCCAAATAATGTTTTTTCAGCGAACCATGACCAAAAAAGTTTAAATTTAAAGAAGTTACTTCACCTTTAAAAACCTATTTTTTAATATATACAAGTGCTCGTCATATAATTAGAATATCATCAAAAAGTTTATTTATTTCAGAAATACCATTCAAAAATAGAAACTTGGATATTATATTCATTCATCACACACAGACTGTTCATTTCTTTTAATTTTGATGATTATAACTGACAACTAATGAAAAACCCAAAATCAGTATCTCAGAAAATTAGAATATTACTTAAGACCAATACAAAAAAAGGATTTTTAGAAATGTTGGCCAACTGAAAAGTAAGAACACGAAAAGTATGAGCATGTACAGCACTTGTTGTGGCTCCTTTTGCCTGAATTACTGCAGCAATGCGCCATGGCATGGAGTCGATCAGTCTGTGGCACTGCTCAGGTGTTATGAGAGCCCAGGTTGCTCTGATAGTGGCCTTCAGGTCTTCTGCATT
>JAODUG010066318.1:0-13924 GCA_027564795.1 Aphredoderus sayanus
CTCTCTCTCTCTCTCTCTCTCTCCCTCTCTCTCTCTCTCTCTCTCTCTCTCTCTCTCTCTCTCTAACTCTCTCAAAGACACAAGGAGGAGGAAACTTGCTGGATAATTCTCTCATTATTCCATGTGAGTGAGACCTGGAAAAGCCCTGACCTGACCACTCTGCTGAGAATAGTGTAGTGTTTGGTTTGAAGAGCAACACTTCTGACTCCATGTTGGGAGTAAGTGCTGCTGTTGACACGACATTTTCAAGGATTCCCCTCTTTCGGGAAATACAAAATCATCTTTTTAATATGAAGTATATTTAGTAAGTTCAACTCAAACCAACTCCATAACTGATGTATATTTAGATTTTCTGAATCGCAATACAGTTATTTCAGCTAAAAGCTGAAGTTCTGATGAAACACCCAAAGTGTTATAATAGTAATACATTTTCACATGATTATCACAAAACTTACTCCCTGCAGCTCTGAGAATGGGGTCTTGTGACCAACCACTAACAGTACCATATTCTGCCTGTTTTGCAATAATTTGCATTAATTCTAGCTCTTCTTAGCTATGAACTGTCTTGACTCTGATAGTCAAGACAGTTCATAGCTAAGAAGAGCTAGAATGAATGCAAATCATCTGTAGAGCCAAATCAAGAATTGCAGTAACAGAATGTAACTGTTAAAAACATGTAATTTGTAGTAAATTTACATGAATCTCCAAATGCCAGGCAGCACGTTTCAGTGAAGTTAAGTAAACACCGTGACTTCATATATTTACATAGGATAAAATTTGTATCAAATATTATATAGACTAGTATTAAATCAACAATTAATCTGCAAATACTATAATGAGCACAAAGCATGAATTGTGAGCATTTGGGACATTTAGACAATTGACATTAGTGCAAACAAAGCAAAAGATTAACTAGGCTCCTTACTGACTCGAAAAAGCTAAGCAGATTTGGTTTCATTTCCATGGGAGAGATGTGTTTTGTATGCTCTTACAATCCTTGTTTGAGGCAAATACCCTAATTAGCCATTTTCTTTATGAACTAGTATGATTTGATGACTATAAGAGAAGCTAGGAGTTTAAATGTAGCTTACATATATGCCTCTGTTTCACTTTATTCTTCATTTATTTTAAATTTTAGATTGTTGTAATATTATGTCTGTAGTTCGCTCTGTAGACATTCAACCACTAGCACTCCTTCAATTTATGCATTGTCTGTTGCCCCCCAGAGCACATGCAATTATCTTTCTTTTCCATGCGGCAACCTGATTCTATAAAAGGTGCAGTAATTACCAGTATTTACTGTCATTTGCAGTGTCAGCCCACCAAGTTACTACTGTAGGAATGGGTGTGAATTCAGTTCACATGTGTGATGCTCCATTAGTGTCAATACAAAGTGAGTATAAATTAGCTTGCGTTGCTGAAGACACAGCGCTCTTATGTCAACCGCCACCTGAAAAGACAGCATTCACACCACAGCACGCATGTTCTCTCCCAAGTATGCTTTAATGCTCAACCATGATGTAGCACAATTACACGGAGGTACGATTGATGGGTTTTAACACTGGTAAAGTAGCCCTACGCCACAACTCTTGCTCTTGGGCAGCTTTCTGAGGTCCAACCATACATATATTTACAGTAACCAAAAGTTTTTGCCTTGTAAAACACCAAGCCTCCAAAAAGAATTACAAGCTGAGGATAATTATATACAGGATTATAAAAACAGGCATTGGATGGCTTCGCCATGGACAAAGAGTAGTTGCAAGTTACACAATGCTTCACATTACAATGGTACACACAGTACACTGAGTCAGTCCAGTTAGCCACAGTATAAAAAAGAACAATCAGAGCCATATCAGCATCGGTTATGGCTCTGTGAAAAAATAGAACACTGTCGCCACCTACTGGTTAGAATAAGATACAATAGAACAGACATTGAACAATTTACTTCAACTGTGGCTACTTGAATGGATGCAATACACTAGCTATCTAAACTAGCAACCAGGAATACTAGCTATCTATCCTTTTTATTCTGCCTACACACTTATCTATCTAAAGCCACTCAGTGGAATCAATAGAAAAGATTAACATGACCCACAGTTGGCCTTAATGGCTTTTGAAAGAAGATAATAAACCATTCAGGTAAATGTTAAATTGCAGTGCCAAGAGAAGAGTAGCCATTAGTAATGATAATAAACAGCCTGAGCAGATAAGCCCCTGTTTGATCATCCCTATTTTAACTAGTGTTTCATATAGCAAGCAACATCACCCACATAGGTCTTATTAATAAACATGGAACCAGTCCAGACTAAAGCGCTATTCATCAGCAAGTCAAGCAATATCTGTCATTAAAGATTTCCTGAAAGGTTGTTTCTTGACTTGAGTTCTTCTTTAACATCTTCTTTTTGGCCCAATCCAGTAGTATACATATTTCTAGATTTAGCAGGTTTTGGAACGTGTCAATATATTATATACTAATTGTTTTTGTGAAAAATGCCAATATCAGTAGATTTTTCTGCGGGGTCTACACTTGAAAAAGCCCTTTGAGGACACTAACCCATCAGTCATCATTAAGCCTTCACAGGGTGTTAAAGCATTCCCACGCCACTTACATGTAAGCACCACTTATTAGCTAAAATACTCGCGTAATTACCGCTCGTGACAATCGTGGCACACCCCACGACTGTTATCTGAGGATAAGCAAACACTTGGAAATCACACACTGGGTTTTTTGCTCGGACTGAGTTAACAGGCTTTCTCTTTGTCATGAGGGCAGGCCACCCTCCACCGCTCACATGGCACAGATGGTAAGCCAATGGCGTGGCTACGATCAGGCCAGCGAATGTGCGTGCGCGTCATCGCCGCGAGGATGCATGCTCTTGGCGTGCGTGTGAGAGTTGTGGGCGTGCGTGTGCTTGGGTTTGAGCTCGCTGGCGACGTCGGTTTGGGCGTGTGCGTGTTTGAGTTTGCCGTGCTCGCCCACGGTGTGTGCGAGTGTCTCAGCGGTGTGTGTTGGGTCGCTGTGGGTGTGCGTTAGCTCGTTAGCATAAACCGGGTCATGGCGCGCGTGCGTGTGAGAGTGTTCCTCCTGGTCGGGTGTGTGTTTCAGAGCGTCTACGCTGACACGAGCCCCCTGAACGTGTGTGTTTGGTGTGCGTTCCTGGTGTGTGACCTCATCAATCCAACTCCTGAACCTGCTGACTCGCGTGTAAAGCGATGGGGAGGCGGGATCGCTACACCCGTAACCCCCGGCGACCATCCCTGTGAGCACCCAGCGGCCAGCCTCCACCTGGCACACCAGCCCGCCTCCGGCGTTGCCCTGGCAACCGTCACTGTGGATACGGCCGGTGTCTGGAGGGCTTCCAGCGCATATTGTGCCATGGCTGGAATAGCTGTCGCCATAGCGCTTTTTGCATTGCCATGACGACATCAGAGGCACCCAGGAGGCGAGGACTGAATCTATAAGAGAGGATTTACATGAACAAAAACAAAGAGCTAATGCACCAATTTACATTTCTCCTGATTTATATATATATATATATATATATATATATATATATATATATACATTCCTCGGTTTGTGCAAGCTTCTGGTTGACGCCAGCATAGTTCCTTTCATAGACAATAGGTAATATACCACAATCGAGGATTATAACTTTAAAATATAGAGGTGAAAAACATGGGGCTGTATACCTGGCTCATTCCAGCCTGTGGTAACTGTAGCAACACAAGATGATGGAAGCTTCCCATCTGTGGCTGTGTCAGGTGTGGGGAGGCAGGCGGCATTGGTGTTGGGGTGGAAGCTGAGGCAACCACCCTTGGTGCTGGGGAGCTTCAACAGGGCCAGGTCATGACCACCGATTTGGCCCTTGAACTTCCTGTGAACCACTACCTGCTCCGGGGTGAGGCTGCGGCCAGAGGCCCCCACACGCACCACGAACCTGGACGCATCGCTGCCAAACCTGCAGACAGAGGGGGGGGGTTGATTCAGCAGAAGAAGTGGAGAGGAGAGCTGTAATAGCCAGCCAATTATTATATATACATTTTCCTTATATGTTGTTGGGGGTTTGTGCTGTTGTGGGCTGAAGCTAACTGGAATCACTGGCACATTGGTGCCCCCTCTGGTCAAAAGACAGAACTGCACTATTTTTATGTGTACTACTTTTAAACAAACATTGTTGTTTTCTGTTATGGTTGTTTATGTTTATACCATATTATGCTGTATTTTACGAAAGTTAAATGCTTAATAATACTGTTTATTGCTTGTAACTTGTGTGTGTGTGGGGAATTAGCAGCCATTAAGCTACTCCACTGTGAGCAGCACCTGGTGAAGCAGTGTGCAGAGGTTAGCGCCCAGCAGGGGCTGATCAGTGTGCCACTGCAGAGGGGCCCGCCATCTTCTCCCTGGGCCTGGAGCCACACAGACACCTGCCAGGGCCAGGAGCTCCTAGTGTGCCGGGGAGGACAGAGAGATGGGAGGGGAGGGGAGGGAGGAAGAGCCGGAAACAAAACATAAACCTTCAGTGTCAACACTCCCAGCTACTAGCTAGCTCCTAGCTAGCTGCTAGCTAACTCTCATAGCTGGCTGCTAGATAGCTCCTAGCTTGCTGTTAGATAGCTACTAGCTAATAAAACACTTTAATTTTATAGCTTCTAGCTAGCTGTTAGCAATCCCCACACAGGTGTTACCGTAGTGTGTTTTCTCCCCCTGGGCTCTTCATAGTGTCGGCCTCCTCCGAGGTCTTCCTCAGTCCGCAGGTAAGCTCGCGCGGAACAGGCGTCTCCGCGGACGCCCGCGGGGGCACGTCGCACCTCACCCCAGCATCCTCCCGATGCCGGCAGCCCTGTGGGCTCTGGCCCAGGGAGGGGCACTCCCCCAGGAACTCCTCCTTCCCCGTGCACCGCACCCTGTCCAGGTGGGTGGGGCCCTTCCCTCGGCCGAAGCCCCCAGCCATTTCTGCGCCGCCGCTGCGGTGCAGAGAGAGAGAGAGAGAGCTGTAGAGTGATACGTATACACAGTTCACAATAGCCTACACACACACGCACACACTCACACACACACACACACACATACACAGACACAGGGACATTTTGACGTGAGAGGGTGAATACTCATACAGTCAATTATTTTGTGTTTTATATTTGTAATTCCATTTGTATGTCATTCACTTTTTAGAGATTTGTTTTCACTTTGACATGAAGATATATATAATTAAATCCACCGTGATGTTGTATGTAAAACAATAAAATGTGAAAACGTGGGCAGGTAAATATTTTTATAGAAATTTTATATAAGACATTTAATCAATTATTTTCTTACAGCATCTCTCTCTCACTTTCTTTCTCTCACTAACACATACACACACAGACACCCACCCACACACATACACACACACACAGACAAACTAACCTGTGTCCTAGCTGCCGGCACACCACTGCTGCGTTGAGGTCATTCCAGCCCGCGTCACAAATGCTGCCCCAGTCGCCATGGAGATACACCTCCACTCTGCCCTCCCTGCGACTGCTGCCCCCGGCGAGACGCACCAGGGGTCCTGGAGAGAAACACCAGATCATATTCACGCCCCTGTGGCAGGCATGTCCGCTCAGACAGGGCCAGTTAAACTTCTGCTGACAGCGGTAAAAGTCACCTGCTCCCATGATGCTCTATTCTCATTCTAATAGGCCTGATAATGACAGGAGCATCAGCTCCCATGGGTCACCCAGACAGTAAACAGGGCTGTATGCCTCTGCTTGTCAACACGCGGCATTTAAAAACCCATTGGACACATATACTGTACACATGCACACACAGTAATGTAGCCTACTGCATTTTCACAGAACAGGTGTAATAGAAATTGAAAGTAGTGCCTGTAGTATCTTTATCAGTGTACCTTGTATTTAGTTACTCCTTGCGGTCTTATATATATCCCATGTTTATTGTTTATAACTGTATGTAATGTACTGTGTGTCTAAAATACTTACTAATAGCCAGGTCATATAACATTCAAGTACACTTACAGGTAGACACAGTGTGGTAGGGGGCGCCATCTAACATGGCTGTGTCAAAGGTAAAGATACACTCTTCAATTGGGGTACACTGTAGTGCCCACATAACCCAGAATGTATACGGCAGGACACTGTTTACAATTTAAAATGTAAAATTTACCGTAAAATGACAGTATGCGGAGGGTTATAGAGGTGTGCAGGCCTAGGAGTTCTCTGGCAGAGCAGCAAGAGGCATGCAAGTACTTCTAGCTTGTCTTAAAAGGGTATTACGTTGTAAAAGGTGGAGTCACTCATTCTAGATGCACATGCAGTCTGATTACACTCTTAAATCACATCAGCTCTCACCTGTTGCCGGGGCAATGGCAGGCACCTCATTGGTCTCCTGACGGGGGCCTCCCTTGCAGCGCACACCGACGTCCTCGCCGTGGGAACAGTCCGTACGTCCCCAGATCCCATGGCGACAGTCCAGCAGGGAGGTCTCGATTCCGTCGCAGCGGACGTCGTCCAATAGGATCAAGCCGACGCCCTCCCCGAAGGTTCCGTCTGCCACGACCTCAGCATGACCCCTGCAGGGAGAGGGAAGAAGGGCATGGCGCTGGCTGGGCTTCATAACATACAATAACTCCGAATATAACTCATATTGAATACGTCTAGTTTGCTCATATGTCTTGATCCCAGACTTGAACACAGTGAGCATGTTGATGCTAACCGTGCTCTTTAACACTAATGCTCGATAAACTATTCATTTAGCTGACAGTTGTATCTAAAGCGACGTGTTGAACCACTTACAGTGAGTACAGTTGCAGTAGGTAGGGGTTAGAGACCATTCCTTACACCCACTGCACCCCTGAACCACAAGGCACTGCTCTCACCTGTACCCCAGCTGCCGACAGACCACCTGTGCATGTTGCTGTGTCCAGTGGTCATCACACACCGTTCCCCAGTCTCCATTATGATACACCTCCACACGCCCCTCCCACGGATTGTCTCCACCAACCAGACGCACTACACCGTCTAACACACACACACACACACACACACACACACACACACAAACACACACACACAGCCCAATAGCAATTATGCAACTGTTCACTGTGTTACAATTCAAGTTTTATGTGTTGTTTCTCAGGTGTGTGTATGTGTTTGTGTGCACACACGTGTCTTTGTGTGTGTGTGTGTGTGTGTGTGTGTGTATGTGTGTGTGTGCTTGCGTGTGTGTGTGTGTGTCTGTGTGTGCGTGGGGGTGTATGTGTGCCCCTCAGACCTGTATAGGGACTGCAGGAGACTCCAGCGTCCTCCATGTGGTCGCAGTTGTGCTGCTCCCAGTCGCCGTGGAGACACTGATCCAGGAACAGCTCGTTTCCTGTGCACTTGACAGCGTCCAGCATGATGGGCCCGGAGCCCTGACCGAAGTGGGCCCACGACCAGGCCTTGGCCACGCCGCTAAAACACAATGCACACCCTTACATAGCGTCCTATTTCTAATCTCTCTTGTGTGAAACTGTGTTTCATACTGTGGTGCCATGTGTGCTAGCTAACGTTTGTTAGCTAGCACACAGACGTCTATTTAGATATTGCAAAATCTTTTGAGGTTGGATGTAAATCTCAATGAGACCAACCTGACAAAATAAAGGTTGAACACAAAACTGTATACAGTATAATATAGATGTACAGTGTATGGTTATTACACCCAACTGTAATCCATTGAACAGAGGAGCTAATTATAATGGGTTCATGAGATGACAGGAGATCTCATTGATTGATGTAAAAGGGGATTGTACAAGGTAAACACATCATAGAAATGCGTTAATTCAATTCTTCTTTGGTACTTCAAAAGAACCAGGTATTAAATTAAATCATTATTTTTTATAGTAAATATCTAAGTTTAGGGGAATCTAGTTGCCTAACATAACTAAATATATCCATTATTTACAAGACATTCCCTATCTCCTCACAAACTCTAAGCAGAGGGTGAGATGTCTCTTGGTGTTTGACAAGATGAAAGGCATGATAAATGCTGAACACTGATAAAGAAAATATTATTTTCCACATGCTAGAATGTTAGCCTTCCTCTGTGCCAACAGTATTCTCTTTAGAAGTATTAAAAAATCAACACAGATTCAAACACAACATATTGCCCTTTCCCCAAAAAAATTCGTCTTGAGATGAAAAGAGCTTTGAAACTGCATTCAACAGTCAATCCAAAAGGCTTTGTTGTAGGAGATTGTAGAAGTATTCTGTAGGAGATTTCATATTTTATAAAAGGGCCCTTCTAAATTGGATATCCCATGATATGATGATCTGACAAAATGCTAATTTCACAGCAACTACAGCATGACATTTTTGCGCCGTCCAATAGCGGAGCACGTAGATGGCTGTTGGTCATTTTGCGCCAGAGAACTCACGCCACATACGTTAACATGCTAGGTGTCACAGCATTCCCGTTACATACCCGAAGCCCAGCTGCCTGCAGACCACCTCTGCGTCCATGTCATCCCATTGGTCATCACACACGGAGCCCCACCGTCCGCCGTGGAACACCTCCACGCGGCCCTCAAAGTCTTCCTCGCCGCCAACCAATCGCAGCGGAGGGCCGCTGCCTGAGACAGGAAGCGATGCCCATGAAGAGGGAGAATCCACAAAATGTCGCAAGCCGAGTGGTTTATTTACAGATGCGTCATGTGTTTCTTCTCACATTGCACCTCTTCTCTGTACTGTGGCATCTCTCTCTCTCTTGTCCTTGTGTGTGTGCGTGCGTGTGCGTGAGTTTGGCGATGTGGTCGTGGAGTTGCACTGACCTTCCGGGGGCGCGCACACCACTCCTGCCTCGTTTCCATGGCTACAGTCGCCAGTGACGAACGTCCTGCCCCGGCACTTACTCAGGGAGCTCTCGTCACCACGGCAACCCAACCGCTCGTAATGGAAGAGGCCAGAGCCCGAGCCGAACAGTGAATGCTGCAGGGCGCTGCCGATCTCACTGTGTGGAAGGCAGGCAGACGTATGTGAACACAGCACGACACATCACATCACACAGTGTGTGTCCGGTGCCCTACCTCAGGCCTAGCTGTCTGCAGATTACACTGGCATCTCTGTCTGTCCAGTGAGAGTTGCACACTGCCCCCCACTGGCCGTTCAGGTACACCTCCACGCGTCCGTTGCCAGGCGATGACCCACCCACCAGCCTGGCAGCGCCTGACCAGGAGAAGCCATTGGAAGCATTAGAAGTAATGTGTAAGCTTGTGAATCCTACAACACGGTCTTTGGCTTAGTTATTAGGTGTGTGCTGTGTTTCTTTGTCACATTGTCTCATGTTTAAATGGTGCTGAAGTGAATAACTAGTTTACAACAGCAAGGAGTTGGGTCAGTGGGTTGTTCTGTTATGTGGAACTGAGCGTAGTGGAGTCAAGAATGTGTCTACCCTGGTGGCAGTCGCAGTAGGCCCAGCCAATCGCCCCGGAGTTCTGCCTGAAGAAGCACCAGGGGTTGGACTCCCGGTCTGGGTTCCTGCAGTAGCTGTGGTCGCCCAGCCCTCTGCCTGGGTACTGCAGGACGTAGTCGGGGAACTCTGTCCATTTAAGACAGGGGGCACCAGAGTCCGTCTGGGACACGGTGCCATTGTAATACCCCAGCTCAGTGAAACCCTCAGAGCAAGAGAGAGGGGCTGTGGTGAGAGAGAGAGAGGGGGGGGAATGGAGTTAAAGATAAGTGAATAAGTAAAAGGATAATTCAAAGAAGAAGCGAGCATAATATGTTTTTGGGCGGTGTGTATACAGTATATGTGTGTTTGAGTGTATTTGTGTGTGGGGGAGCGGGTAACAAAAGAAGAACAGAGGGCAATCCAAAATGAAAGGGAGGGAATGGGACAAGAAGATAAGAAGAAAAAGTCAAAAGAGGAGAAAGGAGTGAAATTACTGTTATTCAAATTAGCTTATCCCCCTTCCTCTTCTACATCAGAACATAAAAGGCTTACATGGCTAATACTAATATCTATCCATGGGCACAGCAGGGTCCCTGTACAATGCAGTTACCCCACTGAACCATGCTGAACTGTTCAAATGTCATTAACTTTAGACCTGGCCATTACTGGGACCAGAATACATCCTCCTGAGGCATCTTTCAATATTTCATTTGACTGACCATCACAAAACTGTGTTAATTATCTAATGTATAATTTTTTATTTACTACACAATATTATGCATGTTTATCTTTCATAATCTATTGCATCACAACTGTCCTGGGAGGGTGGAATCCTCCCTCTGTGGTTCCTTCTCAAGATTTCTTTGTTTTTTTTAATCAAAGTCTTTCCTTGCCCGAGGTTAGCTAAGGGGGTGTCATTTGTTTCCATGTGACATTTGGGCCTCTACACCCCTTAGAGACTGTAACATGATTAAGGGCTATATATATAAATTATATATAAAACTGACTTGACTTGACTGCAAGCTGCCAAAATACAACCAGCAAGCTTCAGTGAAGAGAGGAACCTGCGACCGAAGGCTAAAGAAACATGAAAGTCAAGAAATAAACATTGACACTGATATTGATTCATAGCTACAAGCAGGCATGTGCAAGTACAGTACACTCCAAGTCATGCTTCATGTACTCCAGGCCAAATGTATATTAAATTACGATTAATGGCAGAGCTTTGGTGGCCAGCAATGGTCTTATCTCATAGACACAGTTTGGTTGCTGTGTATTATCTGCATAGAACAACCCTCCAGCCCAAATGCACGCTAACACACTTTTAACTGGTTCCAATCTGTTGACGAGGAAAATAAGTGAAACTGTGGCTAAAGCATGGGTGGAGGGGTTTACCTTATAAAAAGAAATGTAACCTTAAATGTCAATTGTCAAAGTGTAGAGAATTCCTATATAATGTGAGTGATTCCCATATTAAAGCATTTAGGTCCTATGGAAATCAGCCCCTGTAATGACTACACGTAATGTTTCTGTCTCTTTTACCGTCCCGCTGTCCTCAGGTTTCAAACGCACTACCTTGGTGCGCCAGCAGTTGGCGCCAACCGCGGCACGTCCTATGTCCGTGCTGCGGTTGGCACATTCTGCTGGCGCAACAAGATAGTGCATTGGGTCAGTTGGACCCAGACGACAGCGGGACAGTTAAGAGCATGCAGTGCACTGCAAGACAGACTTACTGGACAGAAACTGAGGGAAACAGAAAATAAACAGAGAACCTCTCCTTACTAAAACAGTACTTTAAATGAGGTAAGAGGATTCATGTTAAAACAGCTCCTGTATATTAACTCATGTGTCACAACCACACCTCCCTGGACTACTCTTTGTTGCATATATCTGTCTTTAAGTTTTGTTCCTACCTCTGCTCCTTGTGTCACTGATCCCGCCCCTTGTTTCACTCCCTGGTTTCTTAGTAGTGATGGGCATTCCGGCTCTTTTTCGTGAGCCGGCTCATTTGACTCAGCTCACTGAAAAGAGCCGGCTCTTTTGGCTCCCAAACGGCTCTTTAAAAAATATGTTTTAACTTTGACTTTGACTATTATAAGTGTTTAAACAATTCTAATTACCTTAAGCACAGTGTTTAAAAATGCATTGAGATGTAATGAAGAAAAATGCTATTAAACATTTGCATTTAAAGTAGACCTATAACCTTTTAATGTATATAAACAAAGTGTACATAAATCTAACCATTCAAACCAAATACAATCTGAACAGCATAATATAATATTCCACCATATAAGAAAGAAGAAGAAAAAGAAATAACGATGAATGATGATACTGTGTGAGTTGGCTCGGGCCCTTCCTCATGCAGTATCATTGGCTGACACTGCGTGCCTGATTGACAGAAACAACATGTGAGCCTGATCAGACAGTTGAAACAAATGTGTGGAACGTTTTTTAGTTGTTGAATTAGTCTAATTAATTTTATTTCAATATATTCATTATTATAAAATAATTTAATTTCTATAGGCTATATTTTTTTAATAGAGTCAGTTCGTTCACCTACAAGAGCAAGCTCGTTCGCGAATGACCCATCACGATTTCTTAGTTGATCGTCTCATTGGTTCCACCTGTTCCTGTGCATTCCTCCCAGCTCTGGCTGTTTGGACAATTGTCTCCCAAGTGTTTTTTTAAGGTTTGTCAAGGTTGTTAGTAATTCTGAGCCTCCTTGCCTATTTACCCTGTCCACCTTGTTGTCTACTTATGGTATTTGTGGTGAAAGTTTCCCTCTGGATGGTTTCTCTGGATTGCATCTTTGCTTTTGGATTAGCTGTTGTTTTCTTATCATCTGACCCTTGCCTGCCCCTGTTACAATCCTGCTTGAATCACTAATTATTAGGTAAGTATGTGTAAAACTAGCACTAATTATTTTTATACCAGAACACGTTTAAGCCATTTTCTTTTTCAGAAAGCTGAATGTTACTGGGTAAATTAAACATGGTAGCAAACATTCCTACTCTCCCAAAATAATTGCATTGACATACTGTAAATACAATTATGTGAATGTATAGTAGGGTACTATGCTCTGCCCCCTTCCCCAGAATAATTTGCTTTTGTATGTATTGTTTGTGTCACTTTAATGTTAACCGTATAAGTTTCAGTGTGTTGGGGAACAGAATCTATTATTGATTTTTACAACAATTGCAATATTGATAGGACACATTACAGAACGTCCCACATTGAATAAAAGTTTTTTTATATATATATATAAAAATTTTAACTACTAAATCCAGTGTCGTCATTTTTATTTATTTCATGGATGTGTTTTTGTAGCACTACTTGCCGCTATATTTTTGCTACATATAATAGCCATTTTTAGGTGGATGTGACTAGAATTCTCAATAATTATATCAGTGTCTAACTCTAACTTTACCAAGAACTAATATTTGGATGGATTCTACACCAGTTGATAGCCTTAAAAAGATGTTTTGGTGACTTTAAAATTCCTGCAGGATGCCTCTCGACTGTGCGTTTTTATCTAGTAACAATTGTTAAAAGAGACTTCAATTCAAAGCATGCTTGTCAATGTCTACTATTAACTGTATTGTACTGTTGCTTTGGCTTTCAGTGTTTCTCATAATGTGACTTTTGCTCATGACTCTAATATTCTACTTTATTTCATGTGCTCCAGAAATGGCGTCGGGTGGAAGGTTTCTGTATGAGGACCAATTTAAATGTTCCATCTGTCTGGATGTGTTCAATGAGCCAGTTTCTACCCCATGTGGTCACAACTTCTGCAAGACCTGCATCAAACGCTGCTGGCAAACGGCAGCAGTCTCTCAGTGCCCCCTCTGCAAGACAAAGTTTCGTAAAAAACCCAATCTGAAGGTGAATACTTTCATTTCAGAGTTGTCAACTCGGTTCACAATGTTACGTAAAGTTAAAGACTCCAGCGGCGCCAAATCTTTCTTATTGGTGTTTTGTGAAATATGTGATTACCCCAAGCTTAAAGCTGTCAAGTCCTGCCTGGAGTGCCTGACCTCCTACTGTGAGGTTCATCTAGAACCTCATCACAGAGTAGCAGGTCTGATGATCCATACGCTTTTAGAGCCTGACTTTAATCTGGATAAAAACATATGCAGGGATCACAACATGCTCTTCACTTTGTTTTGTCCAGTGGATAAAGTTGCCCTGTGTGACATCTGCGCTGGCATGCACCATAAATCCCACAAGATAATTCCTGTAAGGTATGAATATAGAAAAAAACAGGCTCAACTGGGAAGAACTGAGGCCACTGTGCAGCAGATGATCCAGGACAGGCTACAAAAGATTCAAGAAATTAAACTATCAAGTCAAGAAGAAGGGGAAAATGCAATCGCAACTACCATACAGGACTCCAGTGCTCTGGTGTCTGCCATTCAAACCGTCAATGCAGAGCACATTAGGGTGGTTGAGAAGATGCAAAGAGCTACAGATAAACAGGCTGAAGGCTTCATCACAGCGCTG
>JAODUG010066359.1:0-13920 GCA_027564795.1 Aphredoderus sayanus
TAAAAATACACATTTAATCCTTAAATTCAGCACAAATCGCACACACAAAGCAAGGAACTATTGAGAAGCGGGCGAGGCATAGTGCCGTCAATACAATTATTTTGAGAGAGTGAGACATGTTTGCTACAATATGGAATTTGATAAGTAACGCTCAGCGAGCTGAAAAGAAAACGGCTTAAACATTTTCTGGTATAAAAATAAAATAAATATTATTGTTTTAAATATTGTCATTATACCTGCGCTTCATTGTACTTGCCTAATAATTGGTGATTAAAGGTCATTCCTGCTGTCATATTTAATGATATTAGATATTACGTCTGTATACAGTATTACTGTACAAGATGCCTCCAGCCACTAGCAGTAAAGCACGTGCAGGTTGTTTTGCTCCCACTGTTGGTTACACTTTTTATGTTACAGTACAGTATTATTCCATATGGCGTTAAATACTGCGGCTACAGGACTGCTAGAACCTGTGCTCAAATCTGCCCCGTGCTCTTGTTTGGTTAAAAAATAACACAGTGAACGTAAAACAGAACAGCCTTGTTTTCAGCATGGAACTACATAAAATAATACAATATGTTCTTGCAATTTCCTCTGGTGCAGATAAAATATATCCGGTGTAGATCCCCTCATATCTACTACTACTTTTTGGTAAGAGCACAGGCAGCTGATTTTAAGTAAGAGTAACATGCATTTTTAAAATAAATGTGTTTTTGAGCTGTAAATGATAATAATACTGAACTGTGACAAATCAATCCTGGTGTTTGACAAAATTCAAATTGTTATAAAAATCCGTTTTTTATGTTTTGAAAATGGCTCTACTGTTTACATATCATGTCATATCCATGTATAATCTCCCAAGGTGAGAGCAGTGCATCTCTATTGTGTGTCTGGCTCCCTATAGCCTAGCATTCTCAACTCTCTACTACTCCACACTCCTTTGACCATCCTGATTTCAGAGGCTTGACATTTGATTCCCTAGCCAGCCTGAATACTATAAAACCAATCAGAGTAGAACACTTGGTAGGTGACCATTGGATCACCTTCAGTCATTCAGACTTTGGATTTTTCAAGGCAGGCACTTCAGGTGATTGAACGACCTTCAAACAATCAGAAGTGTTTATAACTTTTTAACTCAGCCACTTCAGGTGATTGGATCACCTTTTAACCAATCAGACATTGTTGTTGTTTTTTATGGCAAGAATTGAGGCAGTTCAGTAAAGGAAGTTGAAAGGCCTTTTGATGGGTGAGAAGCCCATGCAGGACAACCTCTAACCTTATGTGGGATGGTCTGACAGTATAAGGGGCATTAGGGATAGAAGGCTTATGGAGCCAGACCAAAGACAGAGCACCCCTGGAGGATAAAGCTCATATTGATGAATGTAAACTCTTGGAAAGCCTCATTATACATTTAGTAGCATCCTGTTTTCATTCTCTTACTTTAGGCCCTGACAGCTAAATTGTTTGCGGATCGATAGTTTACCTTCATATTGGCTCCTCAGAGTGAGTGAAGTGCATTTAAACCTACAAAATCCCATTATGCTTGGCAGAGATGGGAAACATGGTGCTAAAAGTGTTCCCTCAGAAGGGGCCTCAGCAAGCCTCCATGCCATCGCCGTCATTCGATTGCCTTGTTTGTTTTCCCGGCATCTCAATCTCGTGTTATCAAACCCCCTTTGATGTCCATATTCGTCTCTGTTTGCGCCAACCTGATGATCCAGTAGTAGTGCCCACTTGTTCATCCGCTTCAAAAATGGAGCGAACGGAGTGCGTGTACTGTTTTGAAATAGCTTTGGTTCTACTGCAGAGCTGCAGTAGCTCATTGCCTTGTCATGTCTGATCTGTGCATTCATTTTGCATACAATGGCTACAGTCATGTCTGCATCCTGCCTGTATTGATTTAACACTCATTAAGAATGCCTGTTGTTTCTTTCAGTGGCTTGGCTGTGAATAAACAGGGCATGAAAAGGGGGGGGGGGTGCAAGGGAATGGGAAGGGGGTGGGGGGGGGGGGGTGCTGCTAATGAGCGCTAAACAGAGCAGGACAAAACGGTTGGAGCCTTCTTCTCATTCCTACCAGCAGCGTTACCAGAAATAAAAGCAGAGGCCGGGCCAGGCTCTGGGCTTCTGGGCTGCTGCTGCCCTGATTTGGCAGTGTGCTGTTCTGTGGGCGCGTTGGCCTGACACCGGGCAGCCTCCGAGTTCCCGGCCCACAGCAGCATCGCTGCTTGAGGAGCCCATTGATGTGGGCTGCATTAGCATTCGACGAAGGTGGGCGCAACAAACAGGTCACCTTTTTGTTTCATTCTATCGGACCCTTCTTTTTTAGACTCGTACAAGAGGTAGCGAATGCTCACTCTGTTGGCATGCCCACTGAGTGTGGATGAAAGATGGCAAGAAGAGCTTGTTTGGCCTCTCCCACAATGCTGGATGCTTTTGTATACCGCCTCCCACTGCTCAATGACAGGCCAGGACACCACTTTCAAGCAAGAGTGATGCTGTCGCCACTGGCACAAAAAGCTACTGGGTGATGTAACCACCTGCGTCATGGTTTCTATTGGAGCTATGTGGCACAGTGTAGCAGCGCTAATCGCTCCTGACAAACCAATCCAAATATCCTGGAACTGTTGCTGTTCTTTCTTCTTGCAGTCCTGACTTTTGAGTCTCGATTCCTCTGTATGACAATGCACACATTCATTCTAGGGATTGTAGCGAGTGTTTCTTTGAAATCGGCTCTTTCATGGTGATGACATCATTCCCGCAGCCGCCTGAGGAGTAGGGTAAATCACACATTCGGTCTTGGTATTTCGTCCTTCTGTTGTTAGATATGGCAAGTCATGCTCTTCGCAAGCCATGACCCTCAGCCAATTTATGATAAGTGTGAGTGTGCCTGATTTCAGGTATGGAGGATATTATTGTGAAAAAAGTGGCGGTGGGAGAGAGACGGATCGATGAAGAGGGAGAGAGCAACAGCTTTCTAATTACGGTGAGATTGCAGATCTTCCTTTCCCATCAATGTACCGTGCAACATTATAGGAAGCACACCGGCAGTGGAACAGCAAGATAATGAAGATGCCAACGCTGATATGCCATCTTCCTCATTACTGGTCGTCTAGACGGCAGGGGCTGCCAGCAACATCACGTCACTTCAGTCTCTGCCTGAAAACTACAGGAACAGTTCGCACATCTCTCAAGTCCTAGTTATCCCCTTCCTTCCACCATTACATTTGTATTAAAGCACCCATTTTGTTAACGTCAAGAAAGTGTAAAATCATTGCGTTTATGATGAGTTTTTAAATTGTTGCTTCTTATTTAAGTGATCTGACCTTTCTTGTTAGGCTAATAATTCCTTAAAGGGACAATCCAACATTTTGTCCCAATGTAGTATAGTGCCACGTAAAACACGAAAGTCGCACTGACTTGCTTCTGCAAACTGACTTGCTTTGTTTGAAGACAGCTGTGGTGGGGCGAGGGAGCAAATGCTCTAGGGTCCCAAAGTCTTTCAGGTGAGGGAGGGGTTGGTCGAGTCCGCATGTTTGAAACCAAAACATTTGTGTTCCAAAGTAATCTCAGATTGAACCTTTAAAACTAGGCTCCTTTATTTGAAATCAGAATAAAAATTGTGGTTGTAACTGGCATTACAAAAATGTTGTTGTTGTTGATTGCATGCACCTGAGTACTACCCAATCCAAACCCAAACTATGATCAATACCTTGTTTTATTTTAAGATAATGTGTCTATGTTTTATCTATTATTTGTTTCGTGGCAGGATTTCTCGCACATTGATCATCTCATAATGGCACAACAGGAAAGCTCAACACTGTTTTCTACACCTCCCACTAGACTATACACACAGTTTAAACATAAACATCCAAAACTAGTGGATTCTGGGGGCACTGTGTCAAAATCGAGGTGTGAACCTTAAAAATTAATTCCCACTGTTACAGGTAGGGAGCTGGACGGTTTTTTGACACGGTCCTAGCAGCGAAACGTGACAGATGTGGGTCAGCGTCTCACAGGTGTTTATGAGCGAGTTGTAACGGCAGTGAACGGAGGAAAGGGCGTCCAGAGGTGAGCCTGGCTGGGAGAGAGAGTGAGGAGAGCCTCCCTCCGACACTATAGCCTACACTGTTATCCCCAACAACCAGCTCCACTAATGATGCACACAGAGGGACACACAGATACTGCCCTGCACACTCTCACGCACACGCATGCATGCACGCGCGCACGAATGCCCACACACACAATCAAAAACAGTGTAAATAGGAGTGGTCTTAACAGATAGGCATTGTGAGAAGCAGACAGGGTCATGCATTGTGGTTTAGGGGCTGACGATTGCTGTCTGGAGAGTTGTTTTGAGTACTGTATTGTAATGTATTTTATGTCAATGGAAAAGTCAAGGCCAGATATCGATTTTGAAAAAAAAAAATGTCTTTGTCATATCTTATACATATAAATATGATAGGCTGTTCTGCATACATTTGCCATATAAGCATGGTAACCGGTTGAGATTAAAAGCACTAATCTAACACGTTCAAGTGGAAGACCCATATTACAAATGTATTCATGCGTATGTCCCACAGTGTCAGAAAAACCTATAGGTAGGAATATTCCTTAGAGTACTGTTGGCAGTCTCTTAACCTGGTTTGCCCTCTCACTGTTGTTAGAGGAAGGTAATTTTTAACATGTGATTCTGTTCCGTATGAAACTGTTACAGTTCTCTGTTTCACTGCAGTTAGTGCACCCACACCTCTGTGCCACATTACGATGATGCAGCCAATTGTAGCAATCTGTTCACATTGCATTGCTGTATTTGGTTACATAACATGTAAATTAGCTGAATTGTTCTTATGAAATGACTACATGTTTAAGTGACATAATGAGTTATGTACTTTCTTTCATCAGCATCAGTCTCTTTTTAGCTCTGCTGCTTGTGCGGGCACCTGTTCAGTGTTACTTGGCACAGGGACCCCAGATGACTAAGGTCTTTGCCCAGGCTGTGCTCATTGCCAGTCTGCACACATACTGTTTTCCAGCAGGCTGTGTGACTGTGGCCATGTGTTCAACAGTAAATATAGGCCCATCTCTGCGAAAATTAATGTGTAAATATGTTTTAAAATATTCTAGAAAATAAAAACAGTAATAAACATCATATTCATACCCAGTAAAAGATAGGATATAAAATGTCAGAACAGTACAAAAAATAGGAAAATAATTTTCAGCAACTAGTATTTCTGACAAATTGAGAGAGGCTGTGGAAGCTTCATTTAAGTATTGTATGTTTCCTATTGGGTATTCATGAATGGGTATGGGACTATTTAACTACTGGCAGTTTGTCAAATATTTAGTATGGCAGTAAATGTATTCACAATGCAGGCTTTGACTTGTTTTGACTTCCATTCCCATTATATTGAATCACTATTTTGAAAGGCTGTTGAAACTGTTTTCAGCTGAAATGTATTATTCAATAAAGTGGAAAACAAAAGTGCCTGTGAAATATTAGATCTGAATCTATACAATTTTAGGTCCTGTGTGAAACGAACAATCGCTTTGATGTTCATTATTTATAAATTTAAATAGATGTTTGAAATATGGTTTGAAAAGAAGCATGTTCATGGGATTAATTGAGACTGGGTTGAATTAATGAGCTCTTGAAGATACTGCTGGTGTTACTAAAACCGAAGTAATCAAGGCCATTTGATTCTCTCTTGATGGAATTAAAATAATAATATTACAGACATGGAGAGAGAGAGAGAGAGAGCAGGAAAGGGGAAATACTGACGGTAAATCATTTATCTGGGTCTGGTTGTGTAATTCAATGGCAGAACATAGGCCATGGCATTTCTGCCTAAACAGCTACAACAGCTGAATAAAAGTTACTTTTTCTATTGCACAATGTAGTACCTCAACAGCAGCATACAAATCAGTCTATTGTGATGATTGGTCTGGCCAAGGTGATTGATGCTATGTGCATGTAGCATTAATCACCTTGGCCAGACCGGTGAAAGCACACAATGTGGTTTTGCATTTTACAATGGATGTACCCAACTTGCTGCTAATCACGTAATCAGTTGTTGTAACAGAAATGTGTGGCGCCTAAAGAAATAGAATCATGAAACTGCTGATTCAGAAAAAGAAAAGTTCATGAAATAGATACTACTTGTCTATAATGTACTGTATAATCAATAATGCAGTTGCTGTTGAGTTACTATAATGTGCAAGTGTGTGTGTGTGTGTGTGTGTATATATATATATATATACTTGCACATATATATTATTAATTCAACCCAGTCTCAATGCATTCTACACTGAATGTGAACATGCTTCTTTTCAAACAATGTTTCAAACATCCATTTAAATGTTTACTGTAAATAATGAATGTCAAAGTGATTGCTCCTCACAGGACCTAATATGTAACTAGATGTAGATGTATTTCAAATGTACTTTTTTAATCTTTAACTATTGAATGACACATTTCAGCAGACAAACATTTTTTCAACTTAGTATTTCAATTTAGTGATTCATAGATATTTTCTTATCTTCTTATCTTATCTGTTCAAACACACGCTACTTCTGCAGAGACCTTCCAAACCAGACATAACACATTTTCTTAGGCCCTCATGTATGGATGTGACTTCAAGTCTTCAAGACCAAGACTTGAAATTACATCCATGGTGAACTGAGATCCAACAAAGTGTATTTGTTTCAAATATACTATATATTTACTGTAATGTGACGCTTTGTTTTATGCAATATTATTTCAGTCTACAACACCTCTTAGTGGACCTTAACACGACTGTACATGAATCTGCACATGGCTGTAGAGTAGGGAATGTGGGAGCCTGTATGAGCTGTAGGGGGAAGAGTCACGTCACTCCACATTCACACATGGTGTGTGAGGGTTTGTTTTTAAAGCCAAAACATTTAAATAATTGTTTTTGTTTGTTTGTTGTTTCTTTGACATAGCATAGGGGCATAGCATATATGGACATCAGTATCAAATGTAGTATTTTACAATATGTAAACGTGCTGCAGATAGTTAAATCATAATCTCTATAAACATATTTATGCATATGAATATACAGAAATCTTTAGGCAGGCGCACGTAAAATATTGGTACCGAATTTGTAGTCCAATTTAGTCTTGACCAATCACATCTGTGTGGAGAGCAAATGAGGCGGGACTAAATGCAATCTCAGAAAACAACTCCATTGTCACTTCTCAAATAGAAAATCTGATAAAACTTTAAGGAAGAGGAAGTCTTGACCAGGAAATCCTGATGCCTGCAAATGTCCCACAAATATTGGACCTTGCCCCCAGAGATAAATCGCCATCAGACGATGTATAGCTGATGGGTTCTGAGATTGGCAAAAACACTATAGTTTACATGTAGTCCATTATGCATGTTTTAAACTACAAGAAGTATTCCAGACAGAAATCGTGTCGTTAACACTTGCCTTTTTGCCACTTCATTGAGCAATATATCCAGCCCTACCTGAACACTTGTAATCACTTTTATATAAGCATGAAAGTGTCTGATAAGTTATGTAACAGTAACTAATTGGAAAACCTGAGAGAAAATATACGCAAGGATAGATCATGGACAGATTGCCATTGTGTTTCTTATGTTGCTAGGCTAAACATCTACACTGCTTTATACAGTAGACACCAGATCCCCACAACACTGCCTGGGGTTTGCGATGTGACCTGATTGCTAATTAAGTGACTTTTTTTTCATTCCCTCAAGACACAATAACACACATTACCCTACCATTTGCATGCTCCTCTGGGCTTTGTGTGTGTGTGTGTGTGTGCGTGTGTGTGCGTATGAGAGATAGATAATGATTATAAGCCCGTGTATATGTATGGATAAATATGGGCTGTGTATGGGTTGCTTTTGGGACCACCCATTTTACATTGTAGGCCTATGTGTTTTGTTCAGCGAGCATGAACATTGGCCTATTTAATGACACCATCCTTGGCTTGTCAGTGGTTACCCATAGTGGTAAGATCTCACTGAAATATCATACTACTAGAATATAGCGATACAGTTCATCACTACATACTATACGGTATATATACTATATTTAATATAGTGAAATTCAACAATACTGTATATTGTTGTATTAAATGTCATACAGTACATGATTTCTGAGGGGCGTCATTGTTCATACGGTCCTTAAAAGAGCAGCATTGTGTCACACATTAGCCACTTGAATGCCAGTCTTGACCTAGATAAGGGACAGAAGACCCCAGCCAGCAGTCTATATCTTGTCTAATGAACCCTATGGCACACGTCGCCATAGGGTTGTGCCACTGGTGTTTTGGAGATGAGCTTCAAGCTGTAAGACGGATGTTTACAGTTGCTTGGCAGAAAACAGCATGGATGATTGGCAGCCATGCACAAATGGCCACTGATGACATGGACAACAGCATGGATGGCCACTACCTTGCCATCTCTTTCTCCACCTCTACCTCGTTTGCTCCGGGCCACAGCAAGGGCCCATTGATTTGATGACCATAATGTGTGTGTGTATGTGTGCGTGTGTGTGTGTGTGTGTGTGTGTGTGTGTGTGTGTGTGTGTGTGTGAGTGTGCGTATTTTCTTGTGTCTCAGTGAGGCTGGGAAGATAGTCTATACAGTAGGGATACTGGGCTTGTATCCCTATACTGTAGGGAAGAGAGTTGGATAGTTTCAACTTTGTCTCACTTTGCTTATGATAATGCAGGTGTGTGTGTGTGTGTGTGTGTGTGTGTGTGTGTGTGTGTGTGTGTGTGGTTCCTGCAGCAGTGCTCCAGTCTGCTGGCTTCAGTATGCTGTTCTCTGCAAAGGAAAGCTCATTATCTGCCCTGGAGTAGCAGAGCAGTCTTCCTCAACACTGCAGTGTTACACTGACAGTAGGACCCTATTAAAGCATTGTTCATGTGTGTGTGTTTGTGTATCAGTGGGATTGTGCATACTGTAGGTCTTTGAATGTCGTGGTTATATAAGGATGGGTGTGTGTATGTGCACCTGTCTGATGCTGGTACAGTATGCGTGTGTTGTATATGTTTACATGAAGAATTCACTTGAATAACTGCTTGCTGATGTTTGAAGCTTCACAGCACAACGTCAAAAATGATTGCTTCTTACTTATTTGTTGTTATTATTTGTGCTGTGATAAATATATATATATTCTAATGTATGTTTTACACACACAGTAAAGCCCTCATACAGTATATGATATTAGGCTAGTCATCATGCAGTGTTCCATCAGCTGAAGGCCTGTCTTATGCATTGCTCATCTGTGGCTGTTGCCAAGTGTTGTGTGTTGCGAGAGTGTTGCATTAATATGTCACTTATGATTGTGTTTATCCTCTGCTGTAGCACTATGTGATGATATATGCCTCCATGACCTTTGGATAATAAGCTTGCATGGATTAATGTGTGTTTTAACTTCATTATGCATAGAGTAGAGTATTAGAAATCCTCCTTTTCCTTTCTTTCAATCCGGGTTCTTTTACTCCCCTCTGAGAAATTCACTTGGAAAAAAATTATTTTGGTTAGTAGGCCAGGCTGAAGCTCCCTAAGAGGGTTTCTTCTTTAAGATGGTGAAAAAATCTCGCTGTGTGACTTTGAATATCATTACAGTACATTGATAAGATCAAACAAATGATAACCTCAAGGTTAACCGAATATAACGTATAATCATACTGCAGGGACTGCAGAGGTACATTAGCTTTTAGCTAAATCTGCTGCAATGCATGTTTCCTCTAAAAATTAATAAATTGAAAAAAGAATACATGTTTGTCTTTGTTTAGATTTAGTTTATCACCTATACAGTAGATACAAAATAAAACACATAATGTAAATATACATGTATGTGTGGTAGAAACCTAAAATATCTTATATAAACCACACCCAGAAGTTAATATACATCAAATACGTGATCAAGAATGCTAGTAACATTATTCAGTGTAGTCTCTCTTTCTTTTTATTAGTGTTCTTCCAAATTGTTGCTAATCCAATTTTGACGACCTGTCTACTACCCCAACCGACATGTGGCAGTGAGGGTCTTCCGTTAAGACACCTTGATATCTCTAGACCTCTCAACACCACTCTTATTATGGTGATGAAAGCTTTGCACACAAATACAGCTGATATACTGTAGGGCCCATTTCTAGCAAGCCTTTCAGAGCGTGGTAATGCCTTTTTAACAGTCAAACTAGCATATGATTAAATAGTGAATTAATATGCACAACTGGATAAAATAATTCCATGCTTAACTGCATCCTGGTTGTACTGCAGGTATAACAGGTGAGTAAAGGTCTTTGGTGGGGCATGTTGGCAGGCACCTGTTATAATTAAAGGCCTGTATGAGCAATGCCACTTGTAGGTAAAGCTAATTTATCACCAGTTATATTCAGTACAAAGTGCATTGTCCTAGTGACATCAGGCCTTCCATGTTGGGGAAAACAAATAAACCCCACTAAACGTAAAGTGCTGTAACAGTCACACCTAATGATAGGCACAATAACAGAATGTTTTGCTCACGAGTATTTTGTGTGTGCATCAAACAACTGACAAACTGAGAGACGGGTTGGGCCTGCTTCCTCGCAAACACTTTTTAAAAGGTTATCTGGCTCAATAACAGTAAATAGAAGTATGTGAAGTACAGCAAAACAATGTTAACACAGTAAAAGTTATTTTGAGACTAACTGATCAAAAGTACAAGACGAATTTAGATATGCCATACGTTTTCAGGTAGGACTGAACTTTACCAGACTAATTTCAGTCTGACTAACAAACGTCCAGCCAGACATAAGGGACATATTACTGTGTGTGAAGCACACCATAATAATAATATGCTAATGAATGTAAGTCTTGTTGCAGTGAAAGCAAAAATAGACAGCAGCATATCCTTACTCACTCAACGACACGGTAGAGTTTGGGAAAATATCTCTTTTCATTCCTGTCAGTGGGTGGATTGTGCTGAGTCAGAAACCTTCAGTAAACCACACTGGAGCCAGAGTGAGGAAGCCATCTAGACACAGGCCCTATGCTCTGCTGCAGCTCCCTGTGACTGGCTTGGCAGCTTCACATAGAAGTGGCTTCTGGAAGATTTGGCATGCGTTTCTTGAGCTGACACCTCACACTTAATGAAATGCGGCGGGGTGCCTACCAAGGGAGAAAATGGCCACATTTTATCACAAGTTTGTTCAATACTTCCAATTTTTCAGTGTAAGCTGTCTGGATGATGAAATGGGGAAACCATTAAGAAGCCACGTGCACTACTGAGCTTTGTATACCGCTTTTACCCTTTTTACATTTCTACTGATATTTGTAACACATCTGCTATCAACTGGTTCTGTTCTACATTTAGAACATACTCTTATGTAACCTATCTGCTTGTAAATTGAATGGTTCTCATTGCTCCTAATCTGCATTGCAGTCTTATAGTAACAGAAGTCATATCTTCCCTGCATGAAGTGCTCTACACTAACAAACAAACCCAATATGTTTCTGCTCAGCACGCTACAGTATACTAGAGCATGAAAAAACGTTATCACTGAAGCAGCTTTGGATTGATGCCTCTTGAGGGCTTACCATAAGGGACTTGCAGGATCTGCCCATGACAGTTATCGTGTTACCCAGTGACAGTATGGTTAACTAAAAATAGCTGATGTCATTTTTAGGCGTTCCGAGTGTTAATGGATGTTAGGGGATGATAGGCGTGACATAAGAATGAAGTAAAACAATGGAGATCCAACTTGACCTACCTAAACCTAAACGGTGATTTGTTATTGTTCCAGAGCAAACTGCACTGGCAAATAGTGTGCCATTTAAAATGGTGCTGTAGACATTACGTAGAACTAGTGATGCAATCAGTACATTCTTAATGATGGTTCACTGCACTGGGATAAATGTATGCTGTGATACACTTGTGTTTTCCTACTATGAGTTTGAGGACTATGAGCGTTATGCATTCTGTAATTTTGTAGGTTTCCTGAAATGTTCAGCTTTCAGCATGTTTCTCCAACTAATGTAGTGAGTGTAGTGTGGTAATGTTGTAAAGAGTATACACATGAAAAGCAACAGAGCAAAACGGTGGCTGCTGGGAAAACGAGCCTTAATTAGTCTGGGAACCGATCCCAATCAAGTTCACAAGCCTCCAGCTTCACCCAGGACCTAAGAGACACAGTGGAGTTGTTCTATCCCTGTGATTCAGCAGCTGCTCCCAGACATCACAGCTCATTCAGACTGGAGGCCCTGTTTGCAGCACTGGTCAGCCAACAGAATTTGGCTGACCAGGTGGTGCCTCAATGCCCCTCCAGCCCCCACTCCGAGGTTGAATATACTGTATGCCTTTTGAACTGTACTGTAGGATGACTTGTTGAAGAACAGTGGAATATAAAGTTGCCATGAAAGTCAAATGGTACATGAATGTCCAGCATTTCAAATGCTATGTGTTATTATGGATTTATTTGAGCATGGGCATCTAAGGAATCAAACCAAGGGCAAGAGTGAAAGAAATAACATTAAAAGGAGAATTTTAAGTAAGGAAAGGAAAGGTCAAGACAGCTATGGGGGAAGAAAAATGCATACATTTCAAAAGGATTCACCTAATATACTCATTTGAACTGCTCTACTGTACAGTACCTCTCCTTCAAACAGACCAGAGTCCAACCTCTTTTCAACTCCATACCGCTGCTGTCTTTTTGGTTTTTGACACCTACTGAAACTGTCCAGAAAGGTCTGAGTAAGGTGATTCGGTGCCAGTTCTGTGTGTTTAATTAAATAATGGTTTAATGGTTGATCTCCCTAAATTCACTATAGTGTTGAACGCTTGTTTACGTATGCTATTCTCTCACTTACTGTTTACTGTTTCGGCTAGCTCTCACACTACTCTCCAACATGGCATTCACACACCGACATATGTGGACTCTGGAATGGGTCTGAATCAGTTAACATACAGTTGCCTTACTCAGGGCATTGGTGGGACATACATTGCTCAGTAAGATAGATGGTAATGGGAGGCACAGCGGCAACAACATTGGTAACTAGGTGCATTTGGGACTTCTGGATGATTACACACCATGAAATCCAATAAGTCTAATCAATCCTCTGGTTCTTTCGCCAGACAAGGGGCAGCCTTTTTCTTTTAGACTGATCAAACTATAAATCATGCTTGACTGGTATAGCTTGGACGTTACCAAGTGGTTTATGAAGGATCAACCGCACTGTTTAAATCCCATTGTGTGCTTCAGCTTTTAATATTTCTTTAGTCTATAGTCTCTTAGTGAATCATTGTAGGACTGGCTTATCTTTTTGATTGATAATTTATACTGGTGGATATTTTAAACCACTGCATAAGGCAGACAGTATTTAACCCTTATTTAATGAGGTGTATTACCGGGAAGCATGTTATTAAGCGCTATGGGGTTGTGTGGCTGCACAAGGAGAGAGTCTAATACACACACACACACACACACGCACACAAACACACACACCTGGCAGCTACAGTGGAACGTGTTTACTTGGTGTCGGTGCCTTTCCTATTTACTAGGCCATTGCAAGCTTTTTAGAGCCTGTTAGGGGATGTGCACAGAAGACACTTCTGGTCACAAAACCAATTCTTTAAACTGCTTAAAGTCCCAAATGAGTGTTGAGTCAAATCCTTTAGCCTTTGCCCTCTCAAATGGTTTACTCATTCATGTTAATTACCTATGTGTAGGTGCAATACATTTAAATTGCATTAGCTATTATGTTTTCATTGACAGCAAATTAAGAAGAGTAGCTCTATTACAGGCTTGCTTTAACCCTCGTAATGTACTCAGAAATTTCGTATTTGGCCACACGGCGGTGCCATCTGATTGTGTATGATTTGTGTGTTTTTCAATTGGTATTGCTGAGTGTATTTATTTCTTTATTAATTATTTCT
>JAODUG010066370.1:0-34824 GCA_027564795.1 Aphredoderus sayanus
GTGTGTGTGTGTGTGTGTGTGAGAGAGAGAGAGAGAGAGAGAGAGAGAGAGAGAGAGAGAGAGGGAGAGAGAGAGAGGGAGAATGAGAATGACACACCAGCAGTTTGAGTGACTGGGTGTGACAGAAACAGCGACCTCATGGATCATTTACCCAACAATCCTTCAGTCAGTAATGTAGCTTTAGCTAATGTACAGTATATGCTTATGAATAATTTGGAATATGACATTCTGTTTCTGTACAAAATCAGTAGCCAACTGTATTCACCATGGAAAGATAGTAGAGAGTTATGTGTATTTTGTGCATACACTGCCAGTGTTCAGGGACCGGGGGAGCGGGTGTGGTTGCATATGGACTGCTTCCATCACGGGAAACAGCATTTTGTCAGTCTCTCACAGCCAAGACCTGCTGACTATTAGCATAATCAAAGACAGAACTTAACGTCTTTGTATCATATTTATTCAATGCATAGTGTGTCCTACCACATTTTATATATCTTCACACCTTCTATGCATATCTGATACAGATAATTGTTTAGCTTCGTTAACTGACTTTTTACAGCATAAGAAAAATAACATAACTTTAGTAAAAATCCTAGTTAGATTATATTAGTTCATACTGTATCTTTTATGTAATTGATGAGGTTTTTGTTAGTTTTTTTTCAAGTTACATGGGTTCCGAAGAATTTAAATGTGTGTGAGAAATGGGTGTTATATCAAATATAAAATGTTCCTCCATGACTGTAAATACAAATGCATATATAAAACAATCAACAAGTACAGTATATTTTGCCTTTCACTTTTCACATTTCAGTACATCCACTCCAGCATGTTCACTTGAACAACATGCGCCATAAGGAACCAGCGGATTCCAGAAATACACATCCCTCTTCACTCTCGTAATGACTTACTTTTCTATGAGGCTCCCGCTGTGGTAAACATTGGTTGGCATGCTGTGGACTGGGTGGGAACATCTGCACTGGCAATGAAAGTGAGAGACAATCACTCTCTGGCTGCCAGAAGCACCAGGGGTGAATATCCGTTAGCTCTGCTCTGCTGAGATATTGGAGAAACGGAGAGAGGGCAGAAATGGGGCATGTCCGATATTTAAGAATTTGTTGTTTCACACATTTCCTCCACAGGAACCAAATGTACATTTGAACCACATTAAAGTGGACTCATGTTCTGTTTGTAACCCAAATGTCTCACATTTTCCTCTGTTCACTCCCCAAATCTTTCTCTTTTTCTCCCACAGGCTTGGCCACTGCATTTATCTAGTCTCCTTACCTTTCATCTCTCTTTAAACCACTGACCCCCACTCCCCCACGCACTTGCCTACAGTATCTCTCGCTGTATTCTTCTCTTCTTCTGCCCTTCCCTCCCACCCACCAATCTGGGAGATTGTGTCTAGATAGGTTTTAGGGAGCTGTTGTGCTTGGCAGAGCTGTACTGATAGTGTACAGTATGTGTACACAAGACTGGCAAACATGGACGCAGATGGTAATAAATGCAGTTATTTAGCAGATTTCTGTCAATCTATCAGACTTTTATGTTTTGTAGAAGCTGCAGGGTGTTAGTATGTTGTTCTTCTCATTTTAAACCTCCTATCAGCGATAACCTATCAGTGATAGAATATGCTTACTTACAACAGCATAGCGTGCATGTGTGTGCATAATTCAATGATATACTGTATAATGCACAACAAACAACAAACAGAAAGGCACACACTCACACATACGTAACCAGCATACCTACCTAAAGTGCACACACAGTTGTTTCAACACTTAATTTACAACACTAAAACACCAGTGCATATGTTTCAGCACTAACTTCAAAATGCTTTTCTGCGCACTGCTCACTAGGGGAAAAGCTGCTTGACAGAACTGGGACTAAAGCCAGAAAAGTATTGCCATGATCCTGCATCACAACATTAATCATCTATATGAAATCCACATTGCAGAAACTCATCCAAGCCTGTTCAGTGTACGTTCCTTCTCCAATCCTTATCTTGTTTTGCATTCATCTGTGTAAACCCACCTCCTAATACTTTACGTTCTCTGCAGTATATGTTTAGAATGTTTTTTCTGTGTTCTTTCCACCTTATCTTCTATTAAGCCACCTCAGCATGTGCCTGGCACCATTCATGTTAACATACTCTTCTCATACGTTTCTGTAGCTGTGTGCAATGTGTACAGTATGTACAACATGTGTGTGTGTGTACTTTGTAAAGCCAGAGAGAGACAGTATAGAACATACACAAATAGCAATAGAATTTCCACCCTGAGGTTTTATTTAACACAACTCTTGTTGAAATGTTATAGATATAGATAAACATAAATCAGGAAAAACTAGAATGTCACCCATGTGGCCAAACTGAAGAATACTTATTATTTTAATTCTTTAAAATTGTAGAAATATTTACTGAAGCTGGAGCAGAAGTAACGCTGTAACGTAATAATGGATTCATGCAATAACAGGATGTTATACGGAGAATGGATTATATGGAGAACAAAATGCAGAACAGTGGTCCTAGTGAGGAGAAAGACAGGTGTAGCCTACCATATTTCATAACTCAAGATCATTCTGGGCGAGAGGTGGGGCTATTGAATTGAGTGATATTACAATGGGAAAACGGGCATAATATTGTACACAGTTCACCTATGAGCATGGCGTGTGATTCACTAAATATGGGGATGTTTTGGGTTATCATGCCACAAACTCTGGGCAATTACACTACACCTTGTATGTGCTTTGCTAGTATAAACATGTACCAAACAAGTATCAGGGAGAAAGCTATGAAAAAACAGACTCACGTCAACCCCTAACAACCCATAACATCAGCTATATTCCAGTGCACAGTCTATAATTCTGCAATCATTTGTGGTTACAATGAGCAACAAGGGGCGGAGGTCACGTCTAGACCACATTATTTTCATTTCTACAGGTTCCAGCGTGCGTTCAGATCATGAGGCGGGAGCCAGAGGTGAAGTGAGAATCTCTCCAGATGTTGCTCTCGCCGCCGTTGGTCGTCCTTCTCTTGCACTGGTAGCAGCGTCTGTACTGCTCACACTGATCCATCAGCAGGCCTCCTCCGGCCCTGCGCACGGGGAGGCATGCACGGATGAGCCTGTGTGTGGATGGGTGAAGAGAACGGGCTGCCACACAACTTCTACCCACCTGAGGAACTTCTTCTCCTCCTCCTCTCGTTGGCTTTTGACCTTGCTGCTGCGTCTCCAGTCGTCTTGCAGGGAGGCTCTCACGCTCTGCGTCTTCTCATAGCGAGCGATGCGGTCCAGGATTAGCCTGGAACAGGAAAAAGACAATTACAGGAAGACAAAAGGAAAAGCTCAATTCGGAGTCTCCGTATGCCTCTGAAACAGTTTGTGTTTCACTTTGGGTGTGGCATTTCTCTTCACTTCATGCGTCTCATTCTATCATCTTCTTCTTTCTTATATTCCTGGTGCCATTGCATGATTTAGCGCTCCCTCTACTCACTCCCTGCGGTTGCGGTTCAGCGTCTCTCGCTCTGTCGTCTGCTGCGCCTGGCGCTTCGACAGTTCATGTGCTCTCTTCTGAGCTGCAGCTTTCAACTGTTCCTGGAACAGCTGGGAGTTCAAAACAACAGCACACGTTAACACAAACGGTCTGCAAACCATAGGTCTAAAATCCCTTTGTAGACCATGGTAAATGAAGGGTGTTAACAGTCACACCAGATTTCACAGAACGTTCAGCCTGACAGCAGGTGTTTGATATAATAGGGAAGGTGTTTTAAAGGTACAGTATGCCCATCGAGGTTGGCTCCAGCATTGAAAAAGCTTCAAACTGTAGTGGGAGCACTCCTCCCACTATAGTTACCAGGTTTACACTATTCTGTACCCGTTCCCCTAAAGCTGGGGCAGAAATTCAGTTTTCTGGTGAAGCTACAAAACAATCAATGAGTGTAGCATTACAGCCACAAACCAATTGTTACTCTCAGTTGTTTTTTAATGTCCTATAAAACCAGAGTAGAACAGAGTGCAGGTCACCTTCTGGGCTCTTTCCCGGGCCTCTGTAAAGATGGTTGGTGTCTCAATGCGACCAAACCCCAAAGTATCTGGCTGCTGCTCAGGGAGGCCTGGACCCTTGCTATTATCCACCTACAATACAGGGCAAATTAGTCACAACATACACATAAAATTGATCAGCTTTTACAAATGAATTCCAATTCAAGTTGGAACATTGTCTCCCATGCCCCACATACGGTGTCACTGGTAAGTAGCTGTTGGTGTAGTTAACCCTCCTGTTGTCCTTATAAATTACTGTGCCACCAGGTGGCACCACCTGAATGTGTCTGATTGTGTGGTTCTCTTTATTGTCAGTGATGTGTGTATTTATGTATTTATTCATTATTTCTTTATGTATTTGTTTGTTTTTTGTGCCTTTTAACCCTCCTGTTGTCCTCGGGTTTCAAACACACACCTTGTGACAGCAGTGCACATCATATGTCTGTGTAAGCTGTAGAAATAGGATTGGCGCCTTCTATCTGCCACAAAGAGCTAGTGTATTGGGTCAATTTGACCCAGAGGACAACAGGAGGGTTAATGGAATGGGGCATCCCTCACTGCTCTAGGCTCAAATTAATGGTAAATGGCAATGGACTGTTTTTATATAGTGCTTTTCCAACCTACTGGCCGCTCAAAGCACTGTACTGTACATGATTGCCACACATTCACACACACACACACATTTACAGTACTGCGTACAGTTCCCATGTATTTCCTTGCCTGTGCATCCAGAGCCTTCTGATAATGCTTAGCTTTCTCCAGTTTCTGCTGGTGTTCCTGGGATCTTTGCTGGGCAATCCTAACACACACACACACACACACACACACACAAACATTAAGACAACACGTGGTTCTTCCAGAGCAGTGGACCTTCTGCTCCCATACTTACTCCTTAGCTAGCCGGGCCTGCTCCAGGCACTCCAGGAGGAAGCGGCCCTGCTGGGCCTGAGCGTGCTGCTGCCTCCTGCATGCCACCTGGGCCTGCAGCTCCTCCATGTAGCGACGCTGGCTGCTCCTCGGCAGAGGGGTGAGGGGCCGGTCGCGGAAGATGAAGGAACTCTAAATCAAAAAACACCTTCAGCACCCCGCCTGAGTATGGTTTGGATCTCCTTTAAACGGCATCTTTTATGGAACGTAAACTGTTCATTGCAATATAATTTAATAATCTGTAAAGGCAGGGCGGATACCAAAGCATACCACACTTAAAAAAAAGTCAAGTCAAGTCAAGTTTCTTAATATAGCCATTTATCACATTACAGTCTCAAAGGGCTGTACAACCCCAAATTTCATGGAAACAAACAACACTCCCTTAACCTGCTCATCTTCCCGGGCAAGGAAAAGCTTCCATAAAAACCCCACTGGTAAAGGGGAAGGGAGCACAGAGGTAGGAATCTACCCTTCCAGGATGGTTAGGATGCAATATGTGTCGATAGGATAACAAGGGGCAGGGTAGGGTTACAAGAGCAACTTCTTGCCTTCTGCTGGCACCAAAAGGTAGTGTGTTAGGTCAGTTTGACCCAGAGGACAGCCGGAGGGTTAACGTCATGGTACCACTCACTTGGAAAGATGGACTTTTTGTTTTCCCCTCCTTCAAAGCCTCTGAAATGTCCAGGTTGAAAGTAGCCACCTGTTTGGATTGCTCCCTTTGCTTCAGCCTGTTTGCCTGTCAAGTGTACACACACACATTGAAAGGAAAAGCACACTACAATAAACTACACGTTACATTTCATTAAACTTACTTTGAAGCCTTAGTTAGAATACTGAAAAATCATAACATTTATTTGAAATTGCATAAATGAAAAATAACCTTAGAATAACTTACTGGACCAATCAATTACAGTATTACAGTGACTGATAGACAAGGAGCACAGTACTCTAATTAGTTACCATAACTGTCACACAAAGAGGATGGCATTCATTTGTAAAACACTACAGTTTAAACGCTGGGTCACACACGCTGCATAACCTGAATCCTAAATCGCATTGTTTCAAATCACAATTTTGATTTGAAGAAGATTACGCGATCACCCGTATACACATACCTTTGTTTACAGGCTACATGTACCCACATACTAGGCTACAGTCACACCTGCTCTTTCTCAAGGTACAGATTGTCTTTGTGTTGCTCTTGAAGCAGTAACAGCCTTTCCTGAGCTTGCTCCTCGGCCATCCTCTCCTTCTGCAGGTAGATAGGGACATTTCTTTGTTCCCGCTGCATACACAGGTAGCACAGCTCCTGTAGGGTAACACAGAGCTTAGATGGCTGTCACACACAAACACACAAAGCACAATTCTCAATTCTCACCTGTCCAGCACGAATGTGGTCAGAGCAACTGAACTTTAAATGAGGATTCTCCACTCTTGGAGTGCCCTCTGGTGGTACGATGGAGATAGTGCACCTGGAAATGGCGACACTAATTTTTTGTGACTAACTGTGTGTACACACACAATCTTTACATGTCACACAATTTGTGAAACCTGTCACAAAGAGCAAAACCATACACCAAGTCTGCAAAATGATGCTAATTCTCAGCCTTTCACTCAGTTTTCCATTATATAAAGCACCTTTTGCAAAACTACACAAAATGTCTCTATACCAGTTGTAAGTTGTATTTCAGACAGGTAACAGATTCATGATTTATTAATATTGGACATTTTAAGGATTGTTGATCTGAAAATATAATGTGCTTATGTTAAACATAGTCAGACAAAAAGTGCGTGCGTGCACATGTGTGTGTGTACAAACTCTCTGGCAGCTAGTGATGCTAAATACCCTGCTGTGTTCTTCTTGGACACAGGTGTGTGTGTGTGTGTGTGTGTGTGTGTGTGTGTGTGGGCATGTGTGTGTTGTCCAGGAGGCTAGCTAACAACAGAAGAGGATCTGAGGCCCCACAGGTAGATGTGCATCATTGATGGAGCTGGAAGTGGAAAGTGTCAGAGGACAGTAACAATATAGGACCACCACAGAGCTCTCTCACTGCCTCATCTACCAATTATGCCAACCCGCCTATTATGTACGTGGGTTCCTCTTTTTGTGTGTGTGTGTGTGTGTGTGTGTGTGTACTTGTTTGTGGCCTCCACAGTGGGTTTTGGGCTCAGCTCTTCACACAGGCTGACACTATTCACCTTGGTCGGCTGCAGTGTTTGTCTGGGTTTGGTCAGTCTCTGTTGGGGGGCTTTCACAGGGACATGCAACACTGAGAAGTGAGATGGCTCACACACTGGTTCTGTAACAAAGTGGCTCTCAAACTGTGCATTGGGTTTCCTTTAAAGATATTTTTAGGTTTTCTGTTTGTGTGTCAGCCACCCTCTTGTATCTCCTTATAGCTACTCACGATAATGAGAATCACTACTAATGTCAATTACAGGCTATTCAAAGGATGTGTTAACGCTATTAGGTTTAATTCGTAGGTTTCAACTATAGGGGGTCAATAATATGTTATCTGGAATGGCAGCACAGGCATGTCTCTGCAGCTGATGTTTACAGCCGTCCTTTTCACCTGCTGTGCTGCCCTGTGCTGTGTCGGTGTCTGGAGGCTGGGATACGCCCTGTCTGTCTGCACCGCCTGACTCCATGCCTGGCTCAGTGGAGTCGACCCTGGGTAGCAGAGCAGCGGGAAACGCCGTGGGTGGCCTCAGGTTGGACAGTCTGCCTGACATTAAGGAGGCACTGCTTCCAGGTCTCTGCAACAGCAGCAGCAGATCTGATATCTGATCTCATACTGAATCTTCCTGAAATTATAGTAGTATGAAGTGTCTACAATGAAGTTGAATTCTATACATATAATGTTTTGTTCTCTGTATGTCATTTTATAGCATTGTATTAATGTGCTGTTGTGTTGTTGTATTGTGCAGTGGCGCCACTAAACCCATAAGACATACACACACAATTGTTGCTCCACATCTACTCACATTGGTGAATGCTAGCAGTAGTCTTCCGGTACCATCCATCGCATTAATAAAGTCTCTGTTGAACTTCATGCGTACCTTTGTATAGCATCAAACAAAAGCTTTTCAGAGACGCAAATAGTGTCAACGGGTGAATAGAATGACCACATTTGAGCAGAATAACCACCTTTCGGTTTTTAAACGACAGCACGCCAATTCCCTGAAAGGCGAGGAAGACGTCGTGTTTGGAGGCTAGCACTCTCAGGAGCAGCAGCAGAGAGTCTCTGACACAGCCCTCCACCACGTCGCGCTCATATGGACTTTCCTGTGACATGGCTGTGTAGTTCAGCTGCACCACTGGGATGTTGGTTGCTGTTGCAGGGGAACCAATATGTAATAACCCCATGTAAAATTATTCTGTAGACAAACTGTTTATGGGCTTGCTCTGCCAACATCCCTAGTACATTGCTCACCTGCTGCCAGTGGTCTGACCTGCATAATGCCCTGGGAACAAGACAATTTCTCTGCCAGGAGAAAGACAGGGCGCTGTATCACAATGAACTTGTTCCCTATGCCCAGTTTCTGCTGAGAGAAAGTGAAGGTACCCAGACCTGCCATGTGGACACCCTTATATTGGATCAATAAGGAAAGAAGGAAGGAAGGGCAAAACAGAAGAAGTTCAAGAAACAATAACTTTGGCATTTTTATAACATGTTAATGAGCCTTCATATTAATATTCACCTTCTTTAAGGACATCTGATGTTCAATATAAGATGCCACATAAGCCCAAATGTTGTTGACATCTACAAAATAAGAAACAGATCAAAGAACGCTGACAATAGCATATATCCGATATATAAAGTGTATTGACCATGGAAAACCATTTAGCAATTAGAGTGTAGACAACTCAATGAGATATTAAAATATGGAAAACAAATACAAACGCAGACCGTCGTCGGAGAGCCGAGAGAGCGTTAGAAATGCGTTCCGTTCCGCCTGTGACACATTTGACAGAAGATCAAGCATCTTGAGAATCCGTAAAATTCAACAGTTTTGAAGTTTTGAAACGGAACCGGTCAGTGCAGTAGCCAAAACTAGTTGCCTGTTTGCCATGCTCCACTGAACTGACACCAACCCACGGTGGTTGCTATTAGCAATGCCCCCACACACAAGTCAGCAAAAACAATCACGGTGAAGAGATACATTTTAACAACGACGATATAGGCGTACAACCACCTAAATTGCAAATACATCAAAAATTTGCTGAAAGTTAGGGGCAGGTGCAGGGGCAGTCAACAACACAAAAACTGTATGATGATCTTTACATGTTACTTTTTTATTTTATTGTTTCAGCTTTAATAGAAACCACAAATGATAAACCCTTCAGAAACACACCGTCAAGGTCTCTCAAGCATCCACCAATAAGTTCTCAATCATTCTTGTCTTTTTTAGTCAGTGTTGCATTTGAAATAATATATATTTTTGTTTGCATAAATTAAACTCTAGGGGTATCAGAAGAGTATCATGGGTGCAACAATGTTTTGTTCTTTTCAGCATCCCATGCAAGCCATTCATATAGGCTACTAGGCTATTTGTTTGCAATCTATTTTGTTTTCTAGTTAGGCTACTTAAAGTAACTAGACAACAACAACGTAACGTAGGCCTACTTTATTTGGGCCTATGTTGTCTATAAGTTGGTCGCAAATGATTTTATAAACACACAAATCTGATAGATCCAAGTTTCGTTTTGACCATTTGGGGAAATGTAAATGAAACTACTTGAAAAACAAATCAAACCCGGTTATGAAGACACGTAAAGCAAAACTACATGAGTAACCTAGCTGTTAGATTAAGTAGGCGGTAGGTACGCATACTAAACAAGGTAATCTATTTAGACCAGTTCTTGAGTGTCTGCTTCAGGATGAAGATGCAAAGCCTGTTGACTCTGTTGTCTCTCCTGTCTACATCTTTTAAAGGTAGGAACATTTTTATTATTATTAGTATTAGGATATTTATTTTTTAAAAGGCTAGTGGATACATTTTAAATGTAAATGACTTGTCATAAATTCGGGATATCAAATAACAACTTGTTTAAGGGTTATGCTACTGAACTGACTGGTTATCCCCCAGTTGATGTATTTAGTTTTCAACAAATGTTTCTGTTCTATGTATCTGAGTAGAGAAACCACACAACATAGCCTACTGCATCCAGTTTCACTTTCAAAGTTAAAGATAGTGGGTTTTAATGCATATTTTGTTTCTACTGAAATAATTTACAGGTGTGTGTTCTAGACCCAACATCTCGAATGTGTTTGCCATAGAAGGGGAGATATTGGTACTGGAATGCCTGGGTTATGATGATTATGATCACAGTCCATCCTGGACTTATCACACCATCCAGCAGTTGTATCTGACCAACCAGTCTTCTGTTGAAGAAAGACAAATGCCTGTGTTGGCACACAGAAGATACCTTGCCATTATGAATGTTTCCATTGACCATCAGGGGAATTACTCTCTGGGGTATGAGCTGTATTTACTTTCTCAATGGTGAAAATGAAACTAAAAGAAATGTAAATTTTACAAAGAAATGCTTATGTTGGACTGGCTGTTTATTTGGCTTTCCCACTGTATACTCCTATAGTCAAATTGCATAGGTCAAATAGTCATGTAGATCACGAATTATAGTAATATTTCACAATATGACATTAAATCTGGCACTGGTTGCTCATTATTTTGGTGAGCTGGTCCAATAAACCTATTTTATGCCATTTATGTATAACAAGATTATCTGAATGCTATCAAAACCTTATTACCTTGTAATGATCTTGTCTTTGGTTCAATAGGAATATAAGCAAGTGTTCCTGGTTTAACTTGACAGTATACCCAAGAGTGTCTTATGCCAGCCATTACCCCAACACCATACAATACAGCAAAACATGCTTTCAAGGACAGTCCTGCAGTTTATCATGCCCTGATGTTTTAAAGCCCTTTAACATTACCCCCACCAACATTGTATGGCGAAAGGTACTTGTTCCCCACTACATTGCCACACATTTCAACAACCAAGTAACAATCAATATGCACTTCATAAATAAATTGTGTTTCTTCTCACAGGAAAACGACTCACTGCCAAATCTAGTTAATGGTTACGTTAGCAGTGTGAATGTGGAAGATAGTGGTTGGTACACCTGCGTCCAGTCCTACAAGTATCTCAGCCATCTGTATAACATTACCCGTATAATATATCTGGATGTCAGTAATGACAGTAAGATATTCTATACTGATATACAGTACTGTAGTTGTTCATCAAGGGGTTTACTAAAAAATGTTATGTTTTATTTTCTATGGTACAAAATGAAAAATAAATCACATTTTTTCACTGTGTTACACAGGATCTTCTCTACAGAGTCCAATGATAATTTTACCTCAGAATGGTCAGGTATTTCATGTAGATATAGGTATGTTCATTCCCATATGAATACATTTTAATATCTTGTGAAAATAATATCTTACATGCTTTGTTTTTCTCTTTTTTTCTAGACTTACCTTTTGTGATTGATTGTAAAGCTATTTTGACGAATAATATGGCTGAGATTTTCTGGTTGAAAGGAAACATAATTCTGGATAACAATCCACAAATGTCTGTGTACTTCAACTATACTGTAAAGTAAGCATAAACAAGGTTTAACTTGTGTATGTGTGCACAAGTGCAACTAAGCATACTGTAGAGTACTGTAATAGCAAGCAGGTATGCACACTTACACACATGGGCATACAGTAACATATAGCACTCTCCTCTCCTCTCTGTCACGGTTTTGTTCCCCATTCCCCATGATTTATGTCTTGTCCCCTAATTAGTTGATTGTTTTCACCTATGTCCCCTTGTATTGATCCCCTCTGTGTTGCTGTTGGTCTAGCTGGTTGCTAGATGATTCATTGTCCCTCCTCTCCTCTCTACTCTCTCCTGTCATCTCCTCTCCTCTCATCTCCTCTCCAGTGAGCTTATTGGTGAACAGAGTGAAGTGACTGCGTCTCTAATTTTCAAAAAAGTGTCAACAGAGGACATGTCCAACAATTACACCTGTAAACTGGACTCTGCATCTCTGGTCAGAAGAATCACCATCTCATTGTCTCCAAGGAGTAAGATTGATTGGTGATAGATATTTCATACAATTTGCTAAAAGAAGGCCATATAAATGTAATTAAATAATTAGATTTTATTTTAAATTAAATAGTTTTGTACTGGTTTTGTACGTTACAGTAATAACAGCTCACTGTTGTAGTAATCCTATTTCTGACGGGTGGAAAATACATACACACATGCAGTACACACACACACACACAGATAACATAATGTTTTGTTGTTATTCTATCTTTACAGGGTACCATCCATTATCTTCCCTGACTCGTGGCATTGTGGCCTTCACGGTGATACTCATTTTAATATCAGCAGTGATTTACATCAGGTTTAAGATTGACATCACTCTATTTCTCCGGGATTCTCTCAGATGTCATTACAGCATTTCAGGTATCAATCAAGTATTTCATTAATTGCCCACATACCATCCATATAAAATGTCATTGTCCGGAGCAGGAACAACATGGCTGACTGCCGTACAATTAACTTTGATCTATTGAGCGAGAGAGAAAACAAAACGTTTTTGTCTCCTTCAGATGGGAAGCACTATGACGCCTTTATTATGTGCTATAAGAGTGACACAGGAACTGGGCTCAGTGACGAGGAGAGGAGGTGGCTGGAGGAGGTCTTGGAAGAGAAGCTCTGCTACAAACTTTGCCTCTATGACCGTGATGTCTGTCCAGGGACAGGTGTGCTTCCTATGTGGTTCATTTACCACATATTATTACACCCAAACTGCTACTGACAAGAAAGCAGTTTCAAGGTCTTAATACGATGTAACAGAATATTTTTATATCAAATCTGATTGGTTACAGCTGTTCAAGAGGCATTGTTGGGCTGCATAGAGCAGAGTCGCAGGGTGGTTCTGATTCCCAGCTGCCAAGACCATAGCACCCATTCTGGCCTACTGAGTGCCATCCATACAGCGCTGGTGGAGCACCAGACTCGCTTGGTTCTAATCAGAACGGAGCAGGCAGTAGCAGCACGTCCAGGAGGACAGGAGGACACCTTGCCGGAGACCTTGCAACGTATTGCAGTGAGGGGGCGCTCTATCATCTGGAGGGGCCTTGACTCCCAGTCCCACTCCTCATCCTTCTGGAAGGAGCTACGCTATCAGCTACCTGCCCCAAAGAGCTTCAGAACTAGGGTTACCTCAGGCAAAGTCTGTAATACCTTGCATTATGGTGACTGTGGATTTTGTTGTTGATTAATAAGACTGTGTAGGAAACCCACTTCTCTCTCTGACACTCAGCAAATGTTACATATTGACTGTACAGTAGCCTGTTGCGGGGGCTTGGGTTGGGCTGTAGGCTTGGGTTGGGCTGTTGTGGTTTACCATGCATTTTATTTTAGTTTTTACTTTTAGCAGTTATTTTCAGCTGTTTAAAAGAATGTAATTTGTCGTCAAATATATAAAAATTCTTTTAACTACATTGATTAATGTAACATAATGCAGCATTTGATTATGTTCTCCGTTTAAATATTATATTAACATAAGAATAAAATAGATGTCCCCTGGTAAAAGGTAGCATGACTGCTTTTTGCATTTTCGTAAACACCACTATTGCCAAAGGTTAAAATATCATTGCAAAAAATATATCCATCTGACATCTGTTCATGTCTCTTAGTAATTTTAACTATACTGTATACATTTAGGCTATAGTACCTTAGAAATACAGTTTAAAACACATACTGTGATTTATTGAAGTGATTACTGTTATTTATAGAGACTATGCCAAAATGATTTACGTTTCACAAATGCATTGGATAAGATGCTGTTATGATAAACGTGGTTGCAAACATTCATGTAGGATGTGGTTTACACCTTCTTCTCAGCTAACGTCGCAATGGAGAATATGCAGAAAAAACATTCTTGTGAATATACCGTAGGCAATTTCTTGTGAAAACAGTATTCAGACCTATTGTAAAAAGGAGGACGAAAGAAGAAGACAAAACAGGAAATGGTACTGTATGCAACACATTTTTATCACACGATGCAAGGTGAAACATTGACTATAACCAGGTCCAGTGGCTACAGAGAAAAAAGATTGTTGTCTTGAGTCTCAAAACCACAAGAAACACATTTTCGTTTCTCTTATAATGAACCAACTGATGCAAAGTGGAGCACCACTTATTCTTGCACTCATCCCAGTCTTTCTGGAAGGATGCTGTATGGGATATCATCACAAGGAAAACGCAGGTATTTGTCATCACTATCTCAGATGAAATATCACTATTTCATCACTACAAAACATATTTCACTATCAAAGAGCTCTTCTGGTCTGTCTGTAGATCTAGTGCAGCCTACAGAGATTCGCCATTACAAAGTCGTGCAGGGGGACACATTCAGGTTTGAGTGTAAAAACAAGAGTACGAAGAGAGTGGTGTGGTACAGGTTTGGTGATGTGGGGCAAATGTCCGTCAACATGGAGAGCCAGGAAGAGGGAAAGAAACATGTCGTGAGCATAGACAATGTCCTCACATTTCCAGTCATTGAGACAAAACATTCTGGAAACTACTCCTGCTGGGTGCAGGATACAGGGTACCTTCAAGAAATCTTTTTTAAGTGTGTTTGTTCCATTTAATATACCATGTTACACATTTGGATCACAGGAAATATTGATGACTATATGCTTCCTGTCAAGTGGCAGGGAACTGCTCCTTCATCTACAGGTGCTGGAGACAGCCAGTCTGGGCTGCAGGCAGGAGCCAGAGGAGACCGGGGTAACCCTGACACTTGGTAAAGGTGGAGGAATCTCCTGCCCTGCTTTTAACTGCAACGACCAAACCCTTAACAGCACTCACATCACCTGGTACAAGGTGCAATATTCCTGAGAGATATCTGTGAATAGAGACTTGCAGCGGATGGGCAGATACATGTTTTTAACTCAACCCTGGTGTGTGCGTGGTTATAGGGCAGCAGATTAATATCTCAACTGAAGACCAGAGACATCTGTGTACAGAACAGTCAGCTGTTTCTCTGCAAGGTCTATGAAACAGACACAGACGTATACTTTTGTGACAGGCATATACATGAGCAAGGGCTACTGTGGACTAAGAGAAGGGCAGTTAATGTCACAGCCATACGTAAGTAGCGTGTGCTGCTTTTAAAGGTGAACTCTTTATAGCAGCCCTCAAATATATGCTCATACTGCACATACTCTAGGTTTGGCATGCAGGTCATTCCAGACACAATCAAGGAGTGTCCATAAGTGGTACAGTATACACACAGAACCATCTACATTGAATAATGTTTTTCCTCTGCCTCATTCAGCGCAGGATACAATGGACTCTCCAAAAATTAGACATCCATACGGCAACAAAACTGAAGAAGTGGATATGGGTAAGCATACTGTATCTAAAATAACTGTCAATATTTAAAAATAATTTGATAGTTATGTCTTTTAAACCCTCCTGTTGTCCTCGGGTTTCAAACGCACTACCTTATAGTAACAGAAGATGGTGCCACCTGGTTGTGTCTGATTGTGTAGTTCTCTTTAATGTGAATGCTGTGTCTTTTTATTTCTTTATGTATTTGTGTTTTTGCATGCCTTTTACCCCTCCTATTGTCCTTGGGTTCAAACACACACCTTGTGCCAGAAATGCACATCATGTGTCTGTGTACGCTGTAGAATTAGAATTGGCACCTTCCATCTGGCACAAAGAGGTAGTTCGTTTGGTCAGTTTGACCCAGAGGACAACAGGAAGGTTTTAAATGGTATTGTAAGGCCTGATACTTATATAAGTTGCTGTCTATTTGTTAAAAGCACCATCTTCTTGTATCATTTATGGACACTATAGTTTTGTCCTGTATAAGGTATCTCCCTATGAGACTGCAAAACGAATGACAGGATGTTTCATCAACTCCATGGTGAAATCCACTTTACTCTATACTAAATGTTAGAAAGACTGATAACAGAAGAAACACTCTCTCCAGCGACCTGTAGGGTATTGATTTAAACTATAGGGTTTTGTAAGTAGGCCACTTCTGTCTGCTCTGCTTCTGTCTGCTCTGCAATGGATATTTCAAGTTCGAGTGTGAGAGTTCTGTGTGACACTGACAAACTATCACACACTCACACAGACACACACACACACACACACACACACACACACACACACACAAATATTAGCCATCATCAGTAAAGACGGGTCAGTCAATCACCATCCATGAATGCTCCAGTGAGTTGTAATTGACACCCCAGGGTGAACACAGATCCAGCGAGCTATTGCACATACTATACAGTGATTCCCCTACACAACACTAAAACCCAACTTTATGAATTACTAAAACAGACTTATATAATTGTGTTTATCATTGTTAGTCACTAATATTCTTATGTATGTACAGTATGTTTAGCCATGCTTGTATTGGTCATGTCTCTTATCAATACAGGATAAATAAATATGTGTAAGATATGTGAAAACTAATTTATAGTTAGTCAAAGGTAAAGTGAACAGGTTCCCTCTTATGGTCCAAGGTAAGCCACACAACCTGACATGTGAAGTGAAGTTTGGCTATGAGAGAAACTTCTCCCCCCTGGTCAAGTGGTACACTAGCAGCCATGGAATAATGGACAACAACACTATGATGAAAATGGAGAGACCAAAGTGAGTAAATTTGCCTTAGATTAGATGTGGTAACACAAATCTATCCTGTTACAGTGTACATGCACAACATTTCTCATACATGTGCAATGCAGAACCAATTATTTATGACCCAGCTCACTTATTTAAATGACAACTGTATAGGTAAGAAGGTAGATAATAGTGTAGGACAAGTTGTTAGGCTGAGGGGGGGGTAGAGAGAGGAGAACCAGCCACTACTTTGCATGTATTTTATAGATTCTAACGTTATTGATATTTTGCTAATGACTGATTCTCAAGTTTTTATAGTGTTTATAGTTTTTGTACAGTTTGTGTGACATTACATTCATTAAAGTTCTTTTTGTTACTAAGAATAGAAAAATGGAGCTCCACAGAATTTCTCGTCACACAAATTGCTGTCATACAAGAAGTAACACCATTACACTTAAACCGCACATATACCTGTGTTGCTTCTAATGCTGTGGGGAACAGCAGTGCCACTGTCACGCTCAAGAGAAGAACTGGAGGTACACTAATTGTTATTCTAGGCTCCTTATTTGAATGTATTATGAACCTATTATTTATTCTGTAATGCAAAAATCACCTACCACATTTGTTTCGGCTGGTACAATCATCATGATGTTAGCAGTGCATATTACATTATGTGTTTCTACATGTGTTAAAATGATTGATGATGTAGTTTTGCTTATTATTATTTTCTTAATAATTTAACAAAATAAAATGTTAAAATGGGCTATCTATTTAGAAAAATGCAAAAAATATTTAAGAAATAAAATGTTCTGTGTATTTTAGTTCTTGCCATCTGATGCAATGTATTTACTTGAGTGTGTTTCAGTGAAGTGGCTTCAGATTATTGTGTATCCCTTGGTGCCTTTGTTCCTGGTAGCTGGCCTGGGAATTGTTGTGCGTGTCAAATGGATAGAACTATATCTGCTCTACAGATGCTACTGGCCACATGCTAATGATGAACAGAGTAAGAAATTCACAAATACATCAAATTATTAGACAAAGTACACTACAGGCGGGAAAGGATTGAAAATGCTTGTCTGCTGAATACCTATTCTTTCCATTTGAACTACAAGACGACAAGGAGTTTGATGTATTTCTGTCCTATGTATGGAGCCCTGTCTCAGAAGAAGTACAGACATGGGATTTATTTACACCAACTGACAGTAATGCAGGAGGTAAATTGTGTAATTTCATTGTAACACTGCAGCACCAGCAAAACATATGCAATAAATACATTACTGTAAAAGTACTGTTACAAGTTACAAGTACTGTAAAAGAGTAATGTACTGTATGCACTGTACTGTGAATTGTGTCATCTCCAACAGAGGAAGGGCATGCCGTCCAGTCCTCCCTTGAGGTGCTACTACCACAGGTGATAGAAGACCAGTGGGGATACCGGCTCTATCTAATGGAAAGAGACTTGCTACCTGGAGGAGGTATAATAGGGACAGAGTGGAAAAGGGGAGAGCTGCCCTCAGCCATGGCCCTTACAGTACGTGTTGTTGTGTATTGCAGCGTACACAGAGGATGTGGTACACGCATTACAGAGAAGCAGGATGCTGATATGTCTCCTCTCTGATGAATATCTCTCCAGTAGCCCTGCCGTATTTGTGCTAGAATCTGCACTCCAGGTACAGTATCAATCAATAAAGGGCAGAGTGCACCAAGTATTCACCTGCACTTTTACTTACCCCTCCTGTCGCCCTGGGGTCAAAATTACCTACAAAAGGCAGCCTTGTGGTTCAACCATAGGACAACAGGAGGGTTAATACTAAATAATACTAAAATAATTATTAACATTATTTTAACCTAAACATTTTGACCCGGGAGGACAACGGGAGGATTAACCCGCAATAATGACCTGCAAAATACCTCTGCTCTAACCTAACCCTAACCCTAGGGTAACAGGAGGGTCAAAACAATAAGAGAAAAGCTGTTTTTACTTCTTAAGGCCACTTTAATTAATGTACTATGATGAATGGACATTACTATTTTAGCATGTGTGGATCAGAGACCTGATTAAACTGTAACTATTACTTACATAATAGAACTTAGCATGAGTGTTTTGTAACATACTGTATGGTTTTAGGCTCTGCTACAAGGCGACCGTCTAAAAATTCTTTTAATCTGGACCCAAACAAAACCAGTATCCTTGGCCCAGCTGGATCCACCACTACCAATTCTAGTCCAGAGGGCATTGAGGGTACTACCAACTCTGAACTGGATCACAAGAAAACCAGGAAAATACAGAAGACATTTCTGGAGGTCTTTGGGAAAGGCCATGCCAGTGCAAAGTATTGCAGTTCCATGTACATTTCCCTCAAAATGAATTAGACAAAACCTTTGCCAGCACCAACTTCCATTGAGCACACCATCGTCTGCTGAAGAAAGGTTGCACATTCTAATATTTTGTAGGATTGGGTGCACATTTGTCTTGGCATTCTTTTTATAATCTTATGCAATGTCACATATATTTACATCCAGACATTTGGTCAGAAATCTTCAGAGATCCCCAAAGAAGGGGATAAGGCCAGGACTCCATGGTGGCCAATTCATGTGGAATAATGGGGAAATGATTCCTTATCCCAGAACCACTTTCACAATTTGAGACTAATGAATCCTGGAGTTGTCATCCTGGAACATGGCCATGCTTCAGGGAAGAAACCATCCCTTATAAGTTCACTTAATTTTGTCACATACCATTCATGATTCCAGACCTGACCAGTTGAAGCAACCTCAGATCACTGACTCCAATCCAAACAGAAACTTTTTTTAACCATGCAGTGTATGATACTCATATATAATGTATGTATGTATGTATGTATGTATTAACTAACTTTCCACAGCAAATGTATTTTAAAGTAAATATTAAAGTATACAAAAATATTTGGATACTTTCTAGAATTCAGTTGTATTTCTTGAAAATGTAACAGAAATCCTAAAAAAAAAGTGTTTTATACATATAAAGAGCCACACAATCAGAAGACTTGCGTATATTTAATTCAGAGCAAAGATGTTGGTGTCAAAAAGGTGAATTACAGGCACAGATCTATAAGGTGCAGTGACCAAAGTAATATCAAAATTATTTGTTCAAGGTACTGGTGGATTATTCAGGTGCGATAGTTGATTCTGGTGGTGAAAATAATGTTCTAATCAAAACCTAATGTTACATCCATGGGTCCAATCAGTGTTACCCAACATTTTCTGCCCAGATGCACTAAACACCATTGTCCAAAATCATTAAATAGGATAGCTATAATATATCATAACCATGGTAGCAAATTCACAGCTGACACTTCTTTTTTTGGTTTAGCCATTTATGCAACCCCTTCCTTTCACAAATGAACAGTACAACTACATTTATAACTGCCAGATTCCATGGAAGAGAGAAATTAATACAATATTACAATTATAGAAAATAAATTTGGGTGATATGATTTGGGTTGAGAGAAAGAAAAAAAAAATCTAGCATTCTCTTATGTCTATGTTATACTGAGGTCTTTGCCAGACACACACACACTAAACTTTGAAAACTTGCATTTAAAAATAAAACAAGATAATCACAGTTCATTCTATGTACATTTTTACACAAATACAGGCAAAACTAAGAGCTTCCTAACCAGCTTTTCTACAATAAAGCATATACTGTATCATCATATGGGACATAAATAAGATTGTCAATTTGTCAAACAATCCTCATCCAAATCAATTGACCTTCCCAACATAGTAGCTCAATACACTGTTTACAGATAATTTAAAAACAACATTCTGGTTAATATTTGTCCACTGCCACTTTCACCCCACAGTGTGTTGCACATCCCAAATCAGAAAAGTGCCTTTTGACAAATCTTCTTCTAGCAGTCAATATTGTAAACATTAACTCAGTCATTGTAGGCTTATATAGTTTTGAGGACTATGTGTAAATAACAAATTCAATGAATTTGTTTATCAGGGGCTGAAACAGTAGGGAATAATTTTAGCCTTCATTGAGAACTCTTACATGGGCTTATGAATATAAAACCAACCTGTAGTGACTAACATTGTGGTAGTTGTTAGGATTTGTCTGTTTGAGCTTTCAGCTTCCTCTCCCAAAGTTTTTGATGATCAGAGAAACCTTGCTTGCCCTTGTTAAAGGAGTTGGGTCCCGCAGATGTTGGGGTCTCCCTGGAAAAGACATAAGGTTTGCACATTCATACTCAAATTAAACTCATACCCATAAATTATGTTAGGATGGTGAATAACCATACAATGAAATTAAAAGCACACATTTTTATTAAAAGGCGTCCCCCTGTTTTAAATACTTAACTTATGCAGGTAAATCAAAAGAATACAGCATATTGAATACAAATTGAAGCAGATACAATATGTATTGTGGTTGGGTGGGTGTGTAAATGTATACCTGCCAATGTTTTTCATTCTCATCTTGGCCTCAGGGGGCATCTCCTCTGGTTCACTCTGTAAATAGGAAAAGTTCAGCCATCTACATATTTGGGTTCCAACATTTTGTATGCTCATGACCGTTTCCCAACTTACATCGTCATCTTCATTGAAAACAGAGGCCAGCGCTGGCTTTTTAGCCGGGATACTTGGTACAGGCTCTTTAGGTTTCTAGCACAGATAGGACAGCACATATTTTTGAGGAAAACATCAGCCAGCATCAACAGCATTCACTTTGTTTTGGTTCTAATGGTTTCGGCATTCAAATTTGTAACTTTTACAATGACTAAAGATGTTTCCCCACTAACTGGAACACTTAATGTGTCACATGGTTCTTCCGTGCAAATATATATTTCACTTGAGATAGGATAATACTAATGTAAAACTACATTCTGTAGAAAACAATACATCAATGCAACCTCATCACAAAAAATTACTTTCGCTAGTGTACAGTAGTGGATAAACAATATCCACATGCAGTTTATTCACACAAATATGCGTGCACTCACTGTTGCGCCGAGTTTTATGGAGATGGAGCTTGGCTTCTTTGCCATCTGACTGCCAATGCCAAAGCCTATCTTGGAGACTTTGAGCGGTGCTTGTTCTGGTAGAGCTGTAGAAGCCTCATCCTCGACTTCAGATGCGAGATGTTGGGCAGAGCGTTTGACTGCAGGACCACCTTCTCCCAAAGTGCTAGAAGAGACAGGCTTAGTTTTCACTCTGCATCCCTCCTCCTGCGGCCCTGCTTGAGGCAAGACAACTTCCCAAGGTGAGCAACTGTTGCGTGGAAAGAAAATGAGCTAACACCATTACCTGAGTGGTTGCATGAATAAAATAGTACAATGAAGGTGAATGTCATGTCTAAAAAATCTTTTTAAATAATTTGAAAGACCGCCGAATAGCGCCAATGCACGCAAGACCCACATTACATTATGAGTCACTGTCAGACAGCAGAATTGCCCCCATCTTGCGTAAGCGGCTAGTGGGTATCTCCAGTGCTGAAGTAAAGCTAGGTACAGTAGCTAACATTCTACTGGTCTGGTGGTATTTTAACTAGTCTGTTTTTTTTTTATATTGTTTTCTACTGGTTGACCTAACGATGTAGCTTACTAGACGTCGACCGTTTGTCTGTCCCCATCTTAATTCGTATTACGAATGTAATGCTACTGTAGCAATAGCAAATGTAGCTGATGCTAGCATTGTTAACTATGCTAACACTCTCGTGAATGTATCTGCTGTCTAGTCTAACAATGTAGTCCGCGTCGAGAATGTTAAGCTATTCCATAAGCAATGTTCCAATACTGTTTAATATACAGAACAGCACAAATATCACCTCCGTGGTCGCGGCAACCTTTGCTCTTACGCTTGTTATCCGCCATCATTTTCTAAATTCAATTTAGAAACGGCAACACCGGATAATGTCGCTACTCTTGATGCGGCGCTGTGCTTCCACGAGTGTCTATTGAACGTTTCCAGAAGAAGAAATATGATGACGAAGACGAAGGAGAAGAAATATAAGGGAATATGACAGAATGCTAACGTAGCAAACAAACACCAAGGTAATTAATGCATTACTCAATCAAACAAATACTTACGGATATCATAACCTGTATAGTCGAGATCTTTTAATGTATTATAAGCTGGCTTTGATACGAATATATCAAATAAGATAGATGTGTGAGTTATCTCTATGAAATAATGTATGCTGTAATAGTTACTGTAAGTACTGTAAACATTTGTTCATGTGTTACACTGGCCCCCTATATTTTAGACCGTCAGCAGATTGGCACTAAGCAATGAAACCGGGAAGATGGGACAGACGCTGTGTATATGCTCCCGTGGCTCCATCAGTATCGACAACAAGAGATATTACTTCATTCAGAAACTAGATGAAGGGTAAGAGTTCGCTTTTAATTTAGTGCCAAATGTCAATCAAACCATACTGTACTTATTTCCCCTTCACCTTACCCATGCTGTTTCCTCAACAGTGGGTTTAGTTATGTGGACCTGGTAGAAGGGGTGCAGGATGGACGGTTCTATGCTCTGAAGAGAATCCTGTGTCATGATCGCGAAGGGCGTAAGGAGGCACAGACAGAGGTGGAAATGCACCAAATGTTTAGCCACCCCAACATCTTGAGCTTGGCAGCACATACGTTTGTAGAGCGGGGAGGAAAGTGTGAAGCCTGGCTTCTTTTGCCCTATATAAGAGTGAGTTGGAAAAGCTTTTCTTTTTATTTTATTTTATTTTATACTTTTATAAATGTTATTGAGATTCACAAGTAACCAGTTTGGGCTGTTTTGGAGCTGTTCATATGTTTGTGTGTACAGAAAGGAAGCCTATGGTCAGTTTTGGAGAAGCTTAGGGACAAAGGGAGCTTCATGACTGAAAGACGAATCTTACACATTTTGCATGGCATCTGCTCTGGCCTTAAGGCCATTCATGACAGAGGTTATGCACACAGGTACTTTGCAACAACACCCACCCACGGCACACAAAAGACACATACATAATGCACAAGGGCACACAAATATACTGTGCATACAAACATATACTGTGTCACATAAACAACTAATAGATTTTAGCTCAAACATTATCAAAATGCATGAATAAACAAACAAAATGTGAAATGTGTTTTTTATATATATACACACACATATATACATACATACATACATACATACACACAACAACAAACAACTCAGGTCAATGTCTGAAATGTGTTTAATGGCACAATACTTCCTGGTTCTGTCGCAGCTTGTGGTGGCAAGGATACTTAAAAAGTCTTAAAATATGTCGAGCAGTAATCCATTACAGACTAAATAAACATATGTTCTAAGTAGCACATTATATATCTGTTTGTTTCACTTAATGTTACCACTGTAACCCTTGAATTATTAAATATACATTTTAATTATTAATGTAATTATCCTTTCATATTAATCTTCTTAAACACACATCCATTGACTATCTCTGGTCTCTCTTAGAGACCTGAAGCCCACTAATGTGCTGTTAGAGGAAGATGACAGGCCACTTCTGATGGATTTAGGCTCTATGAACAGAGCCAGAATTGAGGTGAGGAACTAGAATCATTCTGATACATTGGACCATTTTCAACAGCTTTCTTTATTTACATTGCCGTGCTTAGCATATTTCTTGGCAAAGGACTTTGATAGCATATTCTATAAATGAAAATGGTAATATATAAATCTGTGCATTTATGTTAGGTGAGAGGAACCAGGGAAGCAATGACCATTCAGGATTGGGCAGCCCAGCGGTGTACCATTTCTTATAGGGCTCCTGAACTCTTCAATGTAGAGAGCCATTGCATCATTGATGAGCGCACTGATGTCTGGGTAAACTTCTATATTACTCTGGATATAGTAATAAGTAGGCCTATGTGCTTGTTTTTTATTTTTTATGTTTTTATTTTGGCCAGTATGTATGTGACTACATTTGTGTTGGGCTGGGCGAGAAAAAAAAAAAAAAAAAAAAAACCTTTTGAAAAATGCCTAAAATCGCAAAATCAAGATATATGCTTCCTCTGCTTTCGCTCAAAAGCCAGCGCCATGTAATGTCTGACGGGTGGCGCTTCCCCTCCCGTTCTCTCACCTGTGTGCGCACCTCCGGTTAACGCCCACCAGTTTCCCCAGCATGCCTCAACCACATTGACTTGCGTTGATTGCTAATAGTTTTCACCTCTATGGGAGTGTGGGGGTTATATTAGGTTGGGAAGGCCTTGGTTTTGTGTCGGTTATTGTTGCACCATGTTGTGCCCGTCATTGTTTTATGATCCTGCAGGCTATGAGCCACCAGTCATTCATCATTATAGTTCAAGCGATGCTTGTATTCACGACAGCATATGTGTTTCTGTTGTTTTTCGTCGTTCCTGCTCCTACTTCTGAACACATTACGACAGTAGGCTGTCGTAATGTCTTTGCATTTTTCGGTGGTCAACAGTAAGTGTGTTGTTGTGGTGACTCCCTTCCTAGGATGTTTATATTCCTTTAGTCCGTAAGGGTCCACCAATCAAAAGAATCAAAACTGTTTATCATTTAAATTACATTTTAGATAAAAAGATTTAAATAGGCTATAAATGTAAATGTGTACCCGTTTTCATTAGGTTATGCATAAATACTAAGCTAAAAGATGACCGGCATGTGTGCCATAAAGCCTTGCAAGGACCGTTTACCAGCAGTGATTACAGCCTAACACTGACTCTCGAGAGTTAACAACAAATGAAAAACTTGGCCTGTTCTAAAGCCTCATTTTATATATAATATTCACTGGTTTTAAATAATCAAATAGCCTGGGCTGGACTAGGCTCTACATTGTTGTGAGAGCATAATGGAGACATTTCTTGCAGAACAAAAATTCAATATGTAACTTGTTTTTTGATAAGAGAGATTTAATTTATATATGCTGTATCGCCCAGCCCTAATTTGTGTTTTATATTGTCTCATTGAGTCTTGAACTCTGTTCTGTGACACTATTCTGTTTGTTGAAGAAATTGACTGGTTATTTATTTTTTTGTGCTTTCCCTCTTAACCCCCCTTCCCACACACAAACACACTTACTTTCCACCTCTGTCCTGTACCAGTCACTTGGCTGTGTACTTTACTGCATGATGATCCTAGAGGGGCCATACGACCTGGTCTTTCAGAAAGGGGACAGTGTTGCCTTGGCTGTCCAAAATCCTGTAGCCATCCCACAGTCTTGCAGGTCAGTTCAGACTTGATATCAGACATATAAAATATAGAATTGCTCTTGCTTTGTCCATCACTTTCTCAAGTATCAGTTCTGTTTCTGCTTGGGTATGCTAGGAAAAACTCCCACTATATTTTTCCATCTCTCATAATGAGTAATGGCAGCATGTCATGTTTTCCTTGGTGCTGTGCATTCTAAATATGTGCAGCCAGAAGTTTAATCTTTGCAACACAAGAACATTAAGGCATATATTAAGACCCTTAAATCTGCCTAGATATTCCTGTCAGCCTTTCCTCCATAGTAACAAATAGGATACATTTTGATATGATGTTGATGTAGCATGAACAGCATGTGCATATAAATAATACTTGTATAACTTTCCTTACAACCCTAATACAAACAAATTAATTTTAAAGCATCATATTCGATCATACAGTAACTGAATGTTTGTTTTATGTCCAGTTATTCCGACGGCCTTCAGATGCTGCTCAGTTCCATTATGGTGTCCAACCCACAAGAGAGGCCCAATGTCAACTGGGTCCTTGATCAGGTCAAGGACCTACAGAGTCGCAGCCCTGATACACAAACTAACATGGTGTGAAAGCCTGACATGCATGGATGTGGGTCAAAGCAGGCTTGCAATGAGAACTTTGCACACATATACTTCTGTTTTAAAAGTTTGGAGTCAGTTTTAAATGTTCTTGAAAGAAAAGAAAATGTTATGTTCATTAATATAACATAAAACTGATCAGAAATACAGTGTAGACAATGTTCATGTTGTAAAATGACTATGGAAGCTGTAAATGGCTGATTTTAATTATTTACATAGTCTTTTAGAGGCCTATTTTCAGCAACCATCACTGCTGTCTTTAAGTGGCTTGTGTCGGCTTTTATCATGTTTAAACGGGCAATTTTAACAATGGAAAAACCCTTTTCAATTATGTTGGTACGTCTGAAAACTGGCCTTGAGACTAGTTAAGTATCTGGATCATCAGCAGTTGTCGGTTCATTTACAGGTTCAAAATGTCCAGAAACAATTAACTTGTTTTTGAAACTCTTCAGTCTTGTACTGAGAAATATGGGCTATTCCATGCGAGAAGTCAAGTGCCATCCACAATGTGTGGCATGACTTTGCAAAATGGAGTGATAGCTCTCTAGCATCTTTTCATTGGTCTGATGAATGATGTTCTTTATGGTCTGGACACCTCAAACAAATGACTTTTTCAAATCTTCCTGTGTCTGGTGTCTGTGTTAAATCTTTTCAATTTGGTAGTCTTAGATATGGCTTTTTCTTTGCAACTCTGCAAAAGGCCGCTGCCAGGTGAGGACCTATGTGCGGTCTGTTATTCAAACTAGAGACTTTAATGTACTTTTACTCTTGCTCAGTGGAGCAACAGTTCTTCTTTCTGTTCTGTGAAGGGAGTAGTATACATTGTTTTACAAGATCTTCCTATTTTTGGCAAATCTCAAATGGAATAGCATTAATTTCTCAGAAGAATAGACTGACGATTTTCAGAATAAATTTTTATTACTATTTTCTTTTTTTTGTTTGGTTGTTTCTGGCCATTTTGATCCTGTTATTGAACTGAATGCCTAATTTGATATTATATTAAAAATCTGCAGTTTCCAGCTACAAGCCGTTTTAATTAACTTTTATTTTTTAAATAATCAGTTTGATGTTATTTTATTGGACATAGATGGTTCTTCTCCCAAACGTTTGAATTGTAATGTTTATGGAACTTGTCTGTATTTGATATTGAAAATGTATATACAGTATCTGTTATTTAATTCAAATGCAGTCATTTTGGTACAGGACTTGATCCAGTAAGAAAATCCTGGAAAACTGACTTGCTTGATGAATCTCATGACATGGGATTTCCTATTCAAGGTAGGCTTACCAACTGCATGTGTAGGAAAGGCAATTTGGTACACATTTGTACAACTGGCATGGTGATAGTTATGATGCTTTGTTGTTTCCATCTGGCCTAATGCATTTTGTAGCCTTTAGAGTGGTATCTAAAAGTGTAGTCCAGCATGTAGGTGAGAGGTTTACAATTACAAATACAAATATGAGTATAATGAGTACAAATAACTAAGTGGATTGAAGCTACCCTAGCTACTGTAATATACCAGACTAAAGCTTCTACACAATGTCTGGAAGACAAAATAGGGGCTTATGTGTGAGAATAATAACATATTCAAGTTGTACTACATTTCGACGTAGATTTACATCACATGCTGGAAAAACTAGCAAATGTGCAAAAATGCGCCACACCTGCAATGCTGCGTTTGAACACACAGGGGTGCTCTACCATCACAGTCTCATACTGTATCTGAGTGTGTTTTTTTTCTTCTTTTCTGGTGATTGGAATAAAAGAAAAAGCCCTTGTTTGTGGCGATGTACCGGGTCATTGTGACCAATAGGACAGCGGGAGGGTACATAAAATATGTACTTCTTACACTGATTGCAGTCTCTACTGGTACAGTATGGGGTCTCAGGTTATAGTGGTTAAGAGTTGTAAGGACTTAATATTGAGAGATGGGAGCTACAGAGTAAAGAGTTCAGTATCCCTTCTGCCTTCAATTGTTTTTCTTCTAATTTATCTTGTATCGTATCTATTTTATCTCCCGTATTAGTTAAAACAATTATTCCATACGAATTATCAATTGCTATTGAATTATTTTCATTTTTATTATTTGTTTCAATGTAAAACAAAGATGCATTATATTTCTCAGGTTTCATTTATATTTATCTGTCTGATGTTGAAGAGCTAAATGGTACTTTAATATTTATAAATAATATTTTGGTCATTTTCATGAATATTTTATTTGACGTTAAAGTATTTGAAACTTCAAATCTTTTATTTGGATGGTTTTGGGCACAGTTTATATGTTGTCACAAATTTAGATGAGTCAGTTGTTGGTATAAATGTAATCAGTTTGACAAATGTTGATAATAGCATTTTAATCTAATGGAATGACTAGTGTAAAAGTACAAATATTGGAAACATTGTTCATAGGCCTTCATTTAAAAACCCTTTTTTTAATAAATCTAATGTTATTCAAATTTGTCAGTCAAAACTGTTTTTATATGAAGACAGATTTAGTCTATCTGTATAGGAGCAAACACATTACGCATTAAATGTTCTGCTAAAACAGATGTACAGAGAACTGAGCTGGTGTCAGTAATACCAACATTAAATAAATCCTGAATATATTTTAAGGTATGTGTGGTGTTCTTTTTTTAAATATATTTATTTTATTCAGATGCTGTAGCGTATGACATGCCGGCAAACATACATCGAATAGATCATCTTTGATTACCATTCATCTGGTCAGTGAATACATGTTTGAAAATTTTTATTAGCCTATTAGGAAGTGTCTAAATGAATGTCTTCACTGAGAACTGGTAGCTGCAAACATGAGTATATTGTAATTTCAAGCTACTGCACATTTTTGCATATACAGTAGCCCAACACCTCCTTGGTATTAATTAGTTTCACAACTATCGACCTACTAGTTTCCTCCCCTACCTCAGTCTTTTTGGATTGTGGTCAGGGTGGATATGATATTTATGTGTAACGTGTGCATAGATAGGCACATCCCACCTGAAATGACGTCATGCAATTCAAGCAAGGTCTTCCCAGAGTTAATTTTAGCACCTAATTCCAGGTGATTTTCCTTTGTTACATAACAGGATACAATATAGATGCTGTGTGGGCCTAATTCCCCTTGCACTCCTCCAAGACACACACACATTAACTATCATAACATAAAACAATTGTAACCTATTAATTCTGCAGCATCAATTAGTGAATTCTTTAATAAGCCCCTCATTATGAGTCAGGGCTGAGCTTCCACTATACCTGCAGTGTTCTTGGGTCTCAATCATGTGAATATTATAGACTGCATGCTATTTGTGTGGAGATGTGCATGTGTATATTTTATTGTTATGTGTCTTTCCTCTGAAACGTCATGTATGCAGACCTAAATCCTGTGTTGTTGCACAGTTTAAATTAGCCTTGGCTCCGTTTACGAGGGAGAGAAATATTGACCACCCCATTGACTAGATGAGTTATGATTTCTGCTTATTATTGAGGGTTTTCTTTTCCTAAGAGCTTTCTTTGTGCTCATTAATTCTGAGGAGTGTTTGGGTTAAAATGCATAATTAGTTCATTAAGGGGGATTGGTGTAATCAGAAAAGGTATTGCCTTAATTACTGGCACAAGGCCAGAGCTATCCATCCTCCATCAGAATGGCAACCTTTCCTGTATGCACTGCCTGCTAATTTAATTAAGTGTACAAAATGCTACACACTAACGTCGCCCTCGGGGACAATTATGGCCCTTGAGATTGAAAGATCTCCGCCGGGGGTATTTTACTTACTGGCAGGAGATTGCCAGTGTCAGTTAGCTGATTGTATTGATTATATTGATTTGTAACAGCTTTTCGAGTAATTTCATCTATAGAGGTGAGAGCAACACGTTGGTCCAACAACTCTTTATTTATCCTGCCTTTATTTAGACCCCGTGTTGTTTTGCCAAGTGATTAGATGAAAGTGGAACTCAACAATAAGTCTTTTAAAGTGGGAGATGAAGAGGTGAGGGAAGACTGCGAGTTTTTATTTACCGTATGAGGTCAGCGCAGGTTGGATGTTATACATTTTTTTAAAGACAACTTATTCACCAACAGAGTTTTGCTGAAGCAGCAAGATGCAACAGTACATGAGCGTTTTGAAACGTTCTTGATGCAATGACCAAATTAGGCCTGTTATTAAGACCACAGTAGTGAGCATATTTTTATGATTAATGTTATAGGCTAAACGATGCTGCAGTTGCAGCATCTAACATCTTTATAACTTTTCAATCTACATTTCCTTCTCAGATTGTTACGATCAAATGGAAATATATCTCATAATTTTCTTATTTTGTAAGAGGCCTATAGTTGTGATAATAACATCTTAAACTGTATTTGCATTAGAAGAAAGACATTATCTTAACCTAAATAAACAATGTCAGGCTAATAGTTTGATGAGCAGTTTATCAGTGCAGATTAAGAGTAGCGGATGACAACATAATCCTGAGGTGTCATGGTCATAAATGGTGAACAAAGAAGAGAAAATTAGCTGATTAAACAGGTTCCCGCCCAGCCAATGGGAAATGAGCAACGGGGAGGGGTCTTTTGAATGATGATTGAACAGGAGTGTTTATGTAGCTGTCAGTGGAGTTGTCACTGAATGACTGAAATGTCATCATCAATTTGGAGCCATTATCATGTCAAAAGGAGAGTGCGGTGCTTAAGGGAGGAGGCGGGTATCTGCATATACTACAAGCTTGTTCACTTTGAATAACACCCCCTCCCTCTTCCCCTCCCTCTCTCGCACCCCCTCCCCCTCCCCTCCCCCCGAAGCCAGCCAGTTTACCGTAAGGCTGTTTAATTTTCCTGAAATAGGGCTGTGACAGCTGTGTCACACTGATGAGGTGCTGAGAAGAATGGCAGCCTGTCACATCTCATCCGTCTACCGCTGTTGGCCCTCCTCTTCCTCACCACGCTTCTCCTCCTGCTTCACCTCTCCTCTGCCCCTCATCCCCCTCTTCTACATCTCAAAACCTGCTGTTTAGTAGTCACTTACTGTGTGTGTGTGTGTGTGTGTGTGTGTGTGTACATGTATTTGCTTGTAATACAGTATGTGTAATGTACAGTATGTGCATCTGAGTTGAAGTGTATAGACTGTGGTTGAAAAAGGACAAACCCAATAACCGGGAGCTGTTTTTTATTTCACTTCTTATTGAGTGTTATGGGGATGCTTTATCATCTGACCTGGTGCAATTATTCCGATTGGGTAATGCTCCAACACTGTGTGTGTGTGTGTGTGTGTTGGGAGGGGGGCAGCAGAAACTATACAAGGTGGAGGTAAGTTGTGAGAGAGAGAGATATGCATTTCAAAAGTTCAGAAGTCGATTAGGGTAAGAATGGACAGTTACAACACTTAGACTGTATTGGTTTGCAGCGCATTGGAAATGCTTGTGATGTCATTTCCCAGCTGTCAGTCACGTTGCGTTGCAATAAACGTGTAGCCATTACATAAATGAGATGTTGACATGACCCTCTCTATATGCATGGATGCGCACATTCACAGCTACAATCACCTACAAGACAGAATACGCATCCCATCAGTGACCCAAGGCTTACTTCATCTGAAAGTGATGTTTACACACACAGATTCTCTTGATATATGAAGAAAATAATATTACATTTAGTCCGGCCTATGTGCGTATGCGTGTTACATTGCTGTATGCAAGTCGGTACATGGATGGGTAACTATTGGAGCTAGGCATGGGACAATATGAGAAGTACACGTCACAATTACCCTTCTCAAAATAATATGATAATCATCAAAACATGCTTAAAACATATCAGAATCTCTTAGTCTTATATTTTGTTAAGAAACAAATACTTTATTTAATCAGAGGACACACATTGTATGTTTGTTTTTGTTTGTTTTGAAACCGGTATTTCGACACAACAATTTATTTATAATTATGAGGGGGGTACTATGGGCAAGCCAAGTCTTCAGCCACGGTGAAGACTGAAATGCAGGCTAATAAATAAATTAGGAAATCAATATTGGACTGTACAAGTGAGCTAGACATCTTTTTCAAGTCATTTGTGAAGATATTCATACTTATGTGAGAATATTTATGTCTTATACTGCGATAATGGCAATTCGCTACAATAAAATTATCTTGAGTATTTCTGTTCTGACGATAATATCGTATATCGCCCCTCCCCACTTGGAGTAAAGTCTGTATTAATGATGCCAGCTGCTTTCATGCTATCAGCTGGATAGATTGCCTCTTAACCCCCCTCTGAACCCGCTGTGCCATACAAAGCAGCTGCATGCCTTCACACCAGTGCAAACACATTAATGCCACTTCATGCATTGTTGTTACCAAACGTGTTGAGTCAGCATTAAGGTCATTCAAAGTGAACACACCCTGGATTAGGGAAGATCAACAGTTTAGTGAATACTTAAAGGCCACGAAAATCATCATCATATGCCGATTAGCTTTACAATTGAAATCAAACGTTCTGTCAGTGATGGTAAAGATCTGCTTCACTTTTCTGTATGGAAGCAAATCTCTGTTTGTGTCCCCCGAGATGGGTCATGCAGAGGAATAAGCAGGTAGAAAGCTGCGGCGGTGGTCGGTGTCTTCCTGCCTGTGGGGGCAGGGCGGGGGATTTAATTACAGCAAGTGGCTGCATCCTGGTCCCCTGCTCCATATTACAACCTGCTGCCAAGGGTTAACTGGCTTGATAAATGGGATCAGGCACATAAGCACACACACTCACACTCACACCCATATATTTTGTGAGTGTGTATGTGAATGCATGTAATGTAGAACCAACAAAATGGTTGAACACACAGATACAGGAGTGACGTTGATGTGTGTATTCTGACACATACAATCCTAACACACAGTATCTCGTAATTGTATGATAAAAAGTGAGCCTTAACAATGAAATAAACATTACCAGTTAGTTGCGCTGGGCTTTAAGCTTTGATGTGTTGTCTCTGATTCCTACTCTGATTCCTACTATCAAATCAGTTTTACAAGCCGCATTCTTATCTCATACTCGGAGACGTTCAATGTCTGGGAGTTTTGCAGATGGCATCCACCTGTCTGTCTTTCAGTCTGTTTGATCTCAGCTCAACAAATACCTTCAAATCTATATCTGTTGGAATATCTGGTAATACAAACATGTTACACAAATGCACAATTCATCTATATCAAGTTTTGCAACAGTTAGGCATGCCAGACACCTTAGGTGACCTTGCTATAGGTCCAATTCTAAGTGATGTTAATGTTTCTGTGTAAAATATAGAGAGCAAAAGTATATTGAAAGCCTTGTATCTTCAATCAAAGCAAGACAATGTACATAATAACCCAGTGTGGCTGTCTTGAAGACAATGCCCAATGCTCCAATTGAAACAATTAATTTTTGCTGCATTGTCACTACAACCATCTTGCTACAGGATGGGGAAACCTAGAGCACAGGAGACAATATCGCCTGTAATGATACTCAGACAGAATTTATTCATTGATATATAATGTTAAAATGACAGGGCTTTTAATTTCTGTTCACAGATTGGGTCAATAATTCTAAGTTGTATAAATTGTGGGGTTGCCTGCAGAGTTCTTAGTGACTGAAGTGCTATGTTGGGAACAGTGCAAGAAGGGGCCGCAGATAAATCGACTAGTGGCAGCTCCAGCCACTCAGCTTGTCAGAACCTCTGACAGAACGGCCAATTATTGTATTGCTAATTCCTCAGTTAGCCCACTCTGGGTCCAACCACCTGGCACCTCTGAAGCATTTTGTTCAGAATGAACACAACACATCTCTAAACAGCAGTGCACAACACAGCTTATAGCCGTCAACTGTCCAGACAAAGTTAAGAGCCCTTTGCCATAAAATTTGGACAAATTTTCAGAAGTGTTTGGAACAGAATAGTCAAGCTTTAAAGCTAAACCAATTTATCGTCTTTTAAAGTGCACTTTTAATTTAAGTGCAATGGAAACATGGTCACTGTTTCTGGCCTTTGTAGCATGTAGGATTAACTAGTTGAGCGCAGTCTATCAGGAGGATGGGCAGCCTCCATTGTGCCTAATCTAATTACAGTCATTGACAAAGACGAATGATCTCCCTGACCTCTATATTCTTGTAAGCTGTAAAAAGATTAAATATAAGGAGGAATATATAGGAGCAGAGATAAAACCATAAACGTGAACACAGACTGTTGTTGTATTTTGTATTATTACTGCAGCTATACTGTACATTCCATGTTATATTTTATAAAAACAAAACAATAAAAATACATGTAAAGTGATAGCATATTAACTACACAAACGTTACTGATCTCATGTCTCTCCCTCACACATACACACCGTACAATATACTCTATAGGCCTACCTCTAAAAAAAAATAAATAAATATAT